>BPLR01000683.1:0-15516 GCA_021605095.1 Caerostris extrusa
GAAGACAAGTATGGCAGACCAGTAGTTGTATTTATTGGTCAGCGATTCAAAGTAAACCAAGTTGATCTAAATAAGGTAATAATTTTTGTATTATATTTATAAATAAACTTAAATACATAAATATACAATTTTATATGTATATATTTTTTGCAATGTTTAATAAATTGTTTTGTTAAACTTTTTCATGCTAAGTTGTTTGTAATGTTATTTTTCTTAAAATATTAATTTTTTTATTTTCTTGATTTATAACTTTTTTTAATAATTATTTTATTTTGTTTCCAGGTTGTCATGTATATGATTCTTACTCTTGATTCTATTGTACAAAAAGATTATGTTGTTGTATATTTCCATACACTAACAACAAACGAAAATAATCCATCATTAACATTTCTGAGAGATGTTTATAGTATTCTAGAGTATAAATACAAAAAGAATTTGAGGACATTTTATATTGTTCATCCTACATTTTGGAGTAGAGTAAGTATTGTTTATCAAGATCTTGAATTTATATAAAAATTTTAATTGATTATAAATATTGAACTGATGAATTGATTATAATAAATAAATTTGTTTGATTTTAAATAACATATATTTAATTTTAACATATAGTTGCACAAGACCTCACTGTTTCTGAAAGTAACTGCTAATCAGCTGAATATTTGCTAATTAAGGGGAATAAAAAGTTAGCATATTAAATACAGATTAATAGTATTTTGTTTATTAATAATTATTTAATAATATTTAGTTATTCATTGAATATTAACATTCATTCAATTAAAATTTTTATTTGAATGCATTGGAAAAAAAAAAAAATTCTATAAAGCAAATTATGAATATCTGATTCTTTTCTGTAATGTGGTACATTAATTTTTTTTACGGATCAATTAAACTAGAACTTTTCGTATTTAGAAATACTTTAAAATAGTTATATTTTTTTAAGTTGGGAAAGAAAGATCTTGTTTTTATTTCAATTGCATCTAAGAAGTAATAAATATGTTTGTATATTATAGTATACTCTGAGTAAAAATGGATAACAAAATATGTCATATTCATATTTGATTTTAAATAAACTTAAAAATATTAATTATATATTTTTTTTTTGTCAATAATATGGAACAAATTAATTCTTTTAAATAAATTCATTAGTTCTTTTTCATTCATTTTTAGTTTTTGGCACCTTATTTTATTCTTCATTTAAGGTAATATAAGTGAAGCAACCAAGACTAGCAGACGATATAAAATAAAAATTTTAAAATACTGCTATAAAAGTTTTATATATGCTATCGAAAATTCTAATTTAGTTATAAAAATTTATTATATATAATTTCTATACCAGGATTTTCACTAGTGTACACTTTAAATGTATGTGTGTGTGTGTATGTTTTTTTTTTTTTTTTTTTTTTTTTTTATGTTCCATGTTATCAAACAGTAGTTTATCGAATTTAAATAGTTCTGGATTCATTCTACAAAAAGTTTTCATTATGTTTTAAAGTGGTTTTCTGCTTGTTTGTTTTATTGGAATTATGTTATAATCTTTAATCTTAAGTTTTTAACAACTGGGGATTCAGTAAAATATGATCATTCTTATTAGTTATTTGGCTGTTGCATTTTATTACATTTAATTTTCTCCCTAATTAATTTCATTAATATCTAATAACCTATTATAATGTGAAATGAAATATTTGGTGATATAGAGAATTATAAAATTTGCTACAAATTGGCTGTTTATGTATATCACTTAACAATTGCATTAGACAAGTATTTCTTGATAAAAAAAAAAAAAAAAAAAAAGGTTGCACACTTGAGTTAAGAAAAATTTTTTTGGTCTTAAATATCTAATTGAAGCAACATTATTGACTTTTTCAAATGTCTCTATGCAAATGCAACAGCGTTTATAGTTATTTGATACAGCGCAGTGTTTGGAGAGTTCTTTATCCCAAAGTTTGCTTACAGAATCTATCAATAATTTTAAAAAGTCCCACTAATCAATATGTAATCCCTCCAATAAAAATGTCAACTAAAATGATTAAAAACTGACAAATTAAAAATTACATTTTTGCTTTTTTATTATCTTTAATAATTTTAATCAAATGATTTGAAATCTATTAACTTGAATAAGCAAATTAATGCTATAGTTCATGTATTTGTTGAGTAACAATGTGCACACTTCACCATATGTTACTAAAACTGTTATAAAATACTAAATGGGGTCATTGTAACATCTCACATTTCAAATCTATTCTTTAAACCTCAATCAAGCTTTTAAATCATCCAAATGCCCAAATTTTACTACATTCAAATACAAGATGGTTGTTGATAAAATGTACAAGAGAATGTGTTTGTTTGATACTAAACAAAATGGCTCTTTTTGGGTTTCATTTAGATAAAAATATTTCTTGCAAATAAACTCTGCAATGAGTTATTCTAATTATTTAAAATATTAGAATAACTTTTTTATATACACTTTATCTCACAAAATTGTGACCAATCTATGTCTTGTTTTTATAAGTCTGAACTAATTGAATGTTTTTTTCATTTAATACACATACACCCTACAAGTTGGCCATCAGGCTACTTTGCAAGTTTTAAGTTAAATGTTTAGCGCTTGTAGCCTTTAGTACCACAAGTTTCAAGTTCAAATTCTGATGGTGACATGGACATTTGTTAGTGGTTCAGAATCCACTTTAAACTGTAGGTCCTGGTCTAATTATCCTTAATGTGCAAAAAATTGTCAGTAGAGCAACAAACCAAACCTTTAATCTCAAGAAAAGGAAAATTATAAAAGAAGTAGAGCAAAGCTACTTGAAAAAATTTAGAGAAATATCACTTAGTTTAAATAATGAAAAATATATATATAACTAGGTTTCAATTTTTAAAAAAGCACATAAGTATACATTAATCATGTTGACAAGAATTCATAAACTTTACAAAAGTAAAAATATTGGTTTTGTTTCTATAAATGACCACAGCACAAGCCAGTGTTTCTCAGAAATTTGGCTGAAGAGTCCTTATATTGGTTTTGTATGTATGCAATTAAATATGTTATATATTTTGTGCCCCTTGAATAGTTCAATTGAATAATCTATTTAATTTGTGAAAAATCTATAAAGATAACTAAATTATCAGGAACTGGTAAAAACTGAGTAATTTTGAAATGGCACACACACAAAATTGTATAAGTAAGGGAAAAGTTACATAAAAAAAAAAAAGACAACACAAATTTAGTATATATATATATATATATATATATTACTTTAAACTATGATACAATTGAAATAAAGCATTGAAGCATATATTAGTGATATTAACAAGAATTCTTAAATTCTATATCATGAATTCATTGTCAAAACAATACACACACACTAAAAGGTTTACAGTTTAACTTTTTTTTTTTTTTTCACAGAAAAAAAAAAAAAATCCGTGGTGCTCGCTTTTTACACCATGGTATACTCGTCTATTTATTAACTTATTAAATTTTTTTTTTTTTTTTTTTTATTATATATTTTTTCAGTTGTATTTAGATATGCTTACCTCTAGGGTAATTCAGAAATTGAAAGCACTTTTTACAAAGTACTTTGCTCTTTTCCTGAAATATTCACCTTGTCTCTGTTCCTAGGAAATCATATATTATTTCCATTTCTTTTAAAGGTTTAATAATGTAAGCTTCAAAAATTAAGTGGTCTTTGTTGTACAAATTTTTAAGTTAGTGAATTGAAGAAAGGGAGTCAGCAAATAAGATACTAGGAAGAGCTTTTTATCATTTTTGTAGTCATTTGATTGCCAATTCGATGCACAACAACTCTGCCTAATAAACAAATACATTGAACAGGGGTATGAAATTGTTGGATAAAACTTCTGTATTGTCTTCAAATATAACAATTGCCAGACTTATTATGAATTCATTTTGCTTTTGTCTGTAAAGTAATTATTTTTATTAGTTTTATTATGCTTAGTTATTTCAATTGGCTGCATATCAGTGGGATGAGAAATATAATAAAATTGAATTTGATTGGTGTAAGTTATATGGTAAATCATTGTTATTTTTAAATTCTAAAATTACTTTAATGAATGAATTTTATGATTTATCTTAGTGTAACTCATTTGTGTTGGGGTGTTGTTTTTGTTTTTCCCCCATTAAAGATTTTAAGGGGAACATTTATTGCTAAGACTTTTTGTGGCTTTTTTTATGATGATTTTAAAAATGTAGTTTCAAAATAAATTTTTACTCCCAGTTTATCATTACAGAGAGAAAATATTGGAAGATAAGCTAAATTATATGATTAAAAATCCTTATTTTAAAAAACTTGATTGTGTAGGAGCATCACTGATAAATAGTTTTTGATATATGATGAAATGATGTAAAAAAAAAGTCTTTTGGAAGGTGAATGTCAACTGCTATGCATTTTTGATTGTTACAGCTGAAAATAGTGAAAATTTTGTGTTAACTATAGATTACAGAAAGAAAATTATTATTTCTGATTAAATTTAAAAAAAAAAAAAAAAAAGCAATTTCTGTATAACTTTTTCAATTTTGTGTAATTAAATAAATTTCCATTGATTTTAAGAAAAATAATTCCAACTTTCGATAAAAAATTATGTAATTTTCAATCAATTTTTGAATCTTATTCAATAATGTGTAAGTTAATCTTATTAAAAAAAAATTGCATAAATAAGTATATTGCTCCCTTTAAATTTCTCCTCTAAAATAATTGTTAGTTTGTGAGGTTGTTATTAAAAAAAATGATGTCACATGATTAAGTCCTGCTTGATTTCTTGACTTTGAAACACTTCCTTTGTTCTTCTTAAGCACACGAACAAGTTTTCTTTCATCACGTGGTGTTAACTTTTTCGGTCTGCCAGTCTTCTTTTTTCTTTCCATTTTTATAAGGATTTGTTTTCTGATAAAGTTTGAACTGTATTGGGGCTCACCTGCAACAATCGAGCAATCTCTCTGACACCTTTACCATCATTTTGATATGCGGAAATTGGGCCTTTTTTTGAAAATCGTTCAAAGGCATTTCTGAGAACGGAAAAACAGCGTAACTTTTTAACAAATTAGATTTTTTTTTGACAGAAAAGGATAAAACAAAGTACAAAATCACTATTTAACTAAAGAACAACTCACTAAATTAAATATATTAGCAAGTGTCCTTCTACTTTTTTTACGCATCGGAAATTATATATACTAATTTTATTATTAATATTAGTGGTAGATGTTTAATTTTTGCATAAAATGAAAAAAGGGGTCATTAAACTAAATCTGCATAATTATCTGGTAGTTAGAAGAAAATAAGAGATATTAATTGGGAAAAAAAAAAACACTGTCCTTCTATTTTTTTTACGCAGTGTATATGTGCCAGTATAAATGAGAGTATTATCTCAGTTTATGTTATTAATTTCTTTTCAGTGAAATAGTTGCATTAAATATTTCACATAATCATAATCAATAGTACTAATAGATTTTTAAAAACATGACTTGTTTTAAGTTCTTTTTTTGGACTACATTAATATGTAAACTTAATTTTTTCATAAGAAATGAAAATTAAATCAGAGAATTTCCTGTGTATGTCATTCAAAAGGTATGGCAACTATTTAGATATATTTTTATTTAAAATTTTGATTTTATGTAATTAAATAATTATTATCAATTTCATGTAATACTAATAGTTATGAATTTAATTTTGAATTTACTAATGGAAATATAAAAAATATATATAATTTCGGGGAATATGCTAGTTTATTTTAATATGAATACTTTGAAAGTTGAATTTAATGATAACATGGCATTGTTCTAAAGTAATGGAATTAATATGGTATTTAAAAGGTATTTAGAAGATCTACAAAGCCATTATTTGATCAAGATGTGTTGAATTATACAGAAACAGTAGTATTTAGATAGCAATACAATACAATATAGTGAATTTTCTATCACATGCATGTTATTCAATTAAACATCAATTGTAGTTGGTTCTTTTCCACTTTTTGAAAGACTGCCTGGCCCTCTAAAAATAGAGAAACTTCCCAATTCATAATTCTCATTATGTTTTCACACATTGGTATCCTTGGAAATATATCAAATTTAACTAAATTATGATATGCAGCAAATACTTTAATAAAAATAATTAACATAGTTAATTAATTGCTATATTTTATCATGATGATAGGGAGAGAAATTAAAAAAAAACAATAACCTAGATAATTAGATATTCAAGGAATGATTGAAAGAAAAGAAAATAATTCCTATAAGTGAGTATATATATTGATTGAATTCATATTTAAAATGATAGCAGTCTAAATTTGCATTACCAACCAATGAACAAATACTTCTAAAAATTGAAAAATGCTGTTGGGTTAATTTTAAATCTTTTATTTTATTGATATTTGACTATGCAATAAATGAATTTTATGTTTTTAAGATTTATAAGAGAGAAATTTAAAGACAACTGTTAATTAAGACATACAGCTTATACTTATTTGTAATTTTAATAATAACTTTTTGTATTCCTCCTTAGGTTAACAATAGTTAAAAAAAAAATTGAGAATGTTTCAAATATTTGATTTATGAGAACATTCTTATTTTTCTTTCCCTTTACAGATGTTTTAAGACCTGCATCAACATATAGAATTCTCTCTTCTTTAGACTTGAAAACATTTTGAATACACTTAATATTAAATTTTAATTCAAGTTCCTTCAAATCTTAATTTTCTACGATTTTGTTAGAACATCTAAATTTTATTTTTAGCCTTTTTTTTACCAGCTAAGTTTTCATTTAAGTTTTTTTTTTGTAATGTTTTTTTTGTTTGTTTGTTTAAAGGATTTGATAAAATTCATTTTATTAATATCGTTTATTTCATAAAAACTAAAATTCGAATATCATTTTAGTCTTCATATCCTAATTTTGAATTGTCAACAAAAGTTACCAAACTAAATTTTGTTAGTTGAAAAAAAGTATATTGTTAAATCCTCCCTAAATAAGTTAAAAACTCTTACTTTTGTATATATATATAGAGTATCTTAATGTTTAAAAAAATTACAAATTTTACAAAAATTATCTTTCTTTTACTCATCAATTTATCTTTCTTTTACCTATCAATTAATCTTTCTTTTACTGATCAATTAATCTTTCTTTTCTGCAAAGATCAAAATTTTCTACAAAGTATACTTTTAAATTTATTTTTATTTAACATTTTAAGATTGATTCAACTTGTTAAACATATTAATATATCTTAAATAGAAATAATATTTATTTTGTTGAAGGATATATGTTTTTAAGATGCATAATAAATTAGAAATCATTTTTTTTTCTTAGTTTTTCTTAGAAAAGTAAATATTTAATGATAGTTATAGTACTTAACAATTTTTATTTTTCTGTTTCTTTTGTAGTAATGAATTTATTTTATTTTTGTAAGTCATATTAAATTATTTAGTCATGAATTTTTATTTTTCTATTTTCAGGTAAATGGTGTTAGGTATTGCCAGCCCTCACAGTAAGACATAAACTGCTTGAAATCTGATTAATGTGATACTCATTTTGTATGGTTTCTAATTTAATGGTATATTTAAATGCATAAATAGAAAATATATTGCAATTATCAGAATCTAACTTTTTCTGCTACTATTTTTGTATCTTAATAATCTGTAAATAAATTTTTTCTAAAAAAATTTTTGCATTTTGAAATTATTTCACAATTTTTGTGTAGCATTTTGTGTATGGGTGAAATTTTATTATTTGTCTTATTGTAAACATACTTATAGCTTTTAGGAGAATATTTATTTCATAGTCTTTTTCAGATGTATGTACCACTGGCACAACTGTTAATTTAAAAAATTTCTAGATTTTATTATTTCTTTCTATTCAGATTGAAGTTTATCTGGTATGTTTTTGAAACATTTTTTGGAGCCTCATATGAAAAAATTTAACTTATGCATTATTTTCGATTTTTTAAATATTTATCAAATTTAAGGTGAGATAACATTTCTACTGCAATTGTTATTCTTCAAGAAATCAGGAATTTGTTTAATTCTGCCCAGCAATTTTAAAATATAAAAATATAAATGTAAAATTTAATTAAAAAAGTCGTACTCTTAATTTTATGTGATTATCATATATATATATTTGAAATTGGGAGAATATGGACAGAAATATGATTTGATGACACTCTAAGTATTATATTTAGTAAAATTAAGAATAAAAATAACTTGTTTTATTGATTTTCTTCTTTTGTGGAACAATATAGGAATCTTTCTATAGTCTAATTCCTTCCAGTCTTTAAACTATGTAATTATATACATACATATATATATATATTGTGAGTTTTTATAAAAATAAATTTTTTTTATTTTTTAAAGAAAGGAGATATAATTCTAAATTTTTTTGTTTATAAAATAGCTTTTTGTATTGCAATTGTATTTTAGTATGCAAAAGGACTCGGATATTTAAAAAAAGTATATATAAAAAAAAATTAAAAGTAATTATATATCTTAATTGATTCCAAAATCACTTGGATAGTAAGTAAGCTGTGGTATCCTACTAAGGTTATGAAGTGTGCAATTAAAATTATCAATTTAAAAGTTTCGAGTTGTAAATAAAGATTAAAAACAGAACTTAACTTAAATGTTTTTATAATATTATAATATATGGCTTCAAATAAAGTAATTTAACTTCATCTTCAGTTTAAATAAACATAGCATAAATAAGATGAAAGAGTACAATTTATAAATTGGTGAATATATTGGAAAGGTTTATTATGAAATGTTTACTCTTATAAAGTTAATAAACCTGTTATTTAATCTATAAAAATGCAAGATGAGTTGTCCAATTTATATTTTAAATGCAATAGTTTCTTGAGATAATGATTAATTTTCTTCTACAACAGTTAAAATAATTAAAACAATGTTTTCCCATCTTCTCTTTAGATTACATATTTTATTTTAATATGATTGTGGAAGGTGTTGTTTTCAAGTGATTTTTAAATAAGAATCTGTTAAAAACTAAATCAAGTTTCTTTTAGAGGACAAGTATCTGCATACTGGAACTGTTACTTCCCTTCCAGGAACAAAACTTTTTATTGTTCTTGAATCTTAAAATATGTTGGGGTGTGATCATGGCTATATTTGAATACAATTTTTTTCCAAGTGAGAATTTTGTGTTTTTCACAAAATTTATAATAATAATAATATAAAAAAATTTGTTTTAATATGTTCTATTGTTTCCCAATTTTTGTCGGTCATTTAATAGAATATTTTATAAATTACTTCTGAGATTAATTTATAAAATTTTCAATTAAAAATGTATATTTACTTGTGAGATTAAATATACATTTTAATAAAAAATGTTATAAATTACTTTTGAGATTAAATATACATTTTAATAGAAAATTTTATAAATTACTTTTGAGATTAAATATACATTTTTGATGTTATCAATATTAATTGATTTAAAATGCATTTTGTATACTCATTGTCACTTGAAATTTAAATAGTTAAGATTTAAACTGTATTTATCTGTCTTGTAGGCAAGGTGTCTTAGGATTGTGGAAATCAATTAAATTTGATGACTGGCTTAACAAAGATGTCAATGGAGGTTTTAGTCTTTTTTTTTTTTTTTAATTTGTTTAACAATGAGAAATTCAGCTTAGAAGATAATTAACACAATTTAAATGTAATCAATTGTTAAACTTCAGAAAACTGCTTCACTGCAAAATACCTATGAATAATTATGAGATTTTATGGAAAACGGAATCTTCACTGCCCTATCTCCCATGACCCTATTAAAATAATAACATTTCCTATAACTCAAAACTCTGAATCTCTATTCTATTATTTTTAATGCAATTACTAAGAGCAGTTTAGTTTTAATTGAAGTATATTGAATGTTGTTGAAAGCTTCTTGAATATATGTTTTGATAAGAATAGAATATTTAGCATAAAAATTGAGAACCTTATAATTTGTTATTTTAGAAAAGTATGATTAATAAATCTTTAAATTTTTTTTCACCTTGTAAAAAGCACATTTAAAGGAGATAATCGTAGAATCTTTGGCAAATTATCTGTGATTTCAGCCGTTTGTTATTTGTGTTGTAATGAGTTCATAGAAAAAAAGTTAAAAATTTTATTTTGAAAATCTGCATTTTATTTCATGAAAACTCGTAAAATAAAAGCGTGTAAATAAGGTGTAATTTAAAACTTTAAAATTTCTATTTTGAAGAATTAAATTTAAATCTATAGAATTTTTGAAATATATTTGTAATTTTCTGAAACTTTATAATATCTTAAGAAAATAAGGTGTTAAAATCTTTCATTGTATACGCTATGAAGAAAATCAATTTTGAAATAAAACTGTACTGTAAATTTGACTTCAAGAAAATAATTTACCAATAATAAATGGTTAATTAAGTTTTAAACAGTATGACTGTACAATTAAAATAATTGAAAACAAATATTTTTTTAATAAAAGGGATGAACTATAATTATAATATTACATACAATAAATTAAAATGTTTATTTCAAATTAAATATATGAAATTGGATTAAGACTTCTCCAGTCTCTAAATTGGAAATGTAGATCCGATTATTCAGTTTAACACGCCATTATAATACATCTTTGGAAATATTTGCATTCAAAAATGATTCACTGCAATGAAAACTGCTGAAAGCCTCTTTAAAATTGTGTAAATTGCAAAGACATGTGAATTGATTAAAATAATTTATTGATTCATTGAAAAGGATTTATTTGTAAAATCAAAAAATCAGAGATTTTAAAATTTCTATTCAATGAAATGTTATGAAGTTAACAAAGACATTAATCGAATAGTACTTGATAAATTAGGCGTAAAAAAAAAAATAGTAGGCATATTTTCTGTCATGAAAATACACAAAATCGAAAAATATATTTAATAAAAAATACATAGAATCTGAATTTAGGGTGCATGATCTTTAATATAGGGTGTGATTATCTCTAACATGCAAGCACGTCAGCGATGTGCCATGTTCAAAATGATAATATTTATCAACTCAGTTAATAGCAAAGTCCACTACTGTGTCAAGGCATTTTGCAGACACTGAAGAATTGCAGAAGGCGGGCTAAGTGCAGTAATATATCTTCTTGGAGCATCTTAAACATGTTCAATAGGCTTCAAGTCCCGAGAATATCCTGTCCAAT
Source organism: Caerostris extrusa (assembly GCA_021605095.1). Classification (NCBI taxonomy): domain Eukaryota; kingdom Metazoa; phylum Arthropoda; class Arachnida; order Araneae; family Araneidae; genus Caerostris; species Caerostris extrusa. Next base: position 11,163 of record BPLR01000683.1, read on the forward strand.
ACATACGCACAATAATTTTGCCATAAAGGAACTCTCTCCACCATCTGAGCTCTATGTGTCTAGCATTATGTTGTGGGACGAATTGGATCCAGAATGTCAAGTCTATATAATTAAGGCTTCTCTAAGGAAGATATACAGTTCATGCTATCCAAAAAAAGTTTAACATCAAATTTGTTTTTGAAATAATAACAATTTGATTTAGAATTATTGATCTCATTATTTTTGTTCTTTTGGAATTTTTTTAATGTAAAATTGAACTTGTTTTTAAGATGCAAGTTACTTATAATTTTAAATATATATAGCCAGTTTTTACTTTGAATTCATACTTCAAGTATACTTTTAACTTATTTATGAATAGAAATAATTTTTATATATAAAATTAATTTAACATTATTAGATAATGTTCTTTTGGATTTTGAGTTTATTTTTGTATATTAAAAAACTAACTAAGCTTCCATGTTATATATTCACTTGATTATACTTTTCTTCCATTTCTATTTTTAATTTTATTTAAACCAAATTCTTACCATTGCTATCAATAAGAGTAAATTTACTCATAATTAATATAATATTAATATTTCTATATTAATAATTTGTTATATAAAAATTTGGAAATAAAATTTCAGACCATAAATTATAATCTTGAAAAGCATATTGATTCTTTCCTTTTGTTTTGGTTAATTTTATTTATTTTCAGATCTATGATATCTACTTTCTCCATAACTTGATAGCATATGATTCTGTGAACAAATTTCAGAAGAATTATATTTTTGAATCTGGTAGCAGTCACACGATTCCTGCACACCCTTCAATCTAAGATAGTTTTACCCTAAAAGTCTACCTTATATTTGCAACAACTTAATTGAAGAATTTGATCTTCATTTTAAGACAAATTAAATAATATTCACTTAACTTATAAAACTGATTCATTCGAGTCGACAGCAGTACTGCCCATTGAACTCTCAGATTATTTACTTTTCTCCCTTTTTTCAATTCCTTCAATTAGCTCACACTCTCCCTATAAATATCTTGTTCAAATTTTCAATCGTTCATAAAATACTTTGTATTCATCCATCCATCAAGTTCCAATACATTTTTTGAATGTAGGGGATGACACTTGATGTTAATACAGTTTTTCAAATATTAATTCATTCATTAAATTTAAATTATTAATTTTAGTTTTTTTTTTAGATTTAAGTGGCATATATCTGCCAATAGATGGCGATAGATAAACTTAAAAAAAATGAATGAAAATTATTTATAAAAGTCTTTCTGCAATATAGTGAAAAAAAGTAGGAATTGACTTAAATTTTTTTTTTTTTTATATTGCTTGTTTATGTTGTATCTTGTTTCTTTGCTTAATTATATTTGATAAAACGTAAAAAGTAATTTGTAATTTGTCTCTTAAAATAACCTGATTGAATTCGTAGTTTCACTTGCATTTTTAGTTTTGAAAGAAAAATGTTTAGTTATAAAAAATATTTTGGATTTAAAATAATATTCCAAAAATGACATACCTATGGCTTGAAACTAAAAAATTTTATTATTTTATATATATATCAATTCAGAGATATTTATTCCTTTAGACATGAATATTTATAGTAATTTGAAATATATTTTATGTGTTATTAGTAAAGGATCTTTCTTAAAAAAAACAATTGAACTAATACTTAATGTAAATAAAATTTATATGACTACTGCCAGATTAAACCATGCTTGTTGTGATTTCAGTTGTATAAATTTTTTGATTACTCGTATTTTATTTTACTCTCATTTGAGTGTCAACATCCTTCAGAAACTGCATCTTAGTAATTTGTCAAACTGTTATACTGACTAACAGTTGTCATTTAATTACTGTTTTTATTGCATGTATAGTTGACCTTTAATTCCAGTTTTCATTTTACAACTTGTTCTTTTTAACTAGTTTTGTGATTTCTTTTTAAGATTTGTTCAATGTTGTAAATTTAACTGGACTGTGTGATATTAAAATGGCAATATTTTACCATATAGAAAGAAACTTAACAGCTGTGAACAAATGAATGGTAGTCGGACGTTTACAAAAAGTAAATAAAATGCAATGCATATCATACATCAGTGTGTGCTAGTAGATGAAATAATCTTAGAATAAAGCTGTAGATGATAATTAAGAACACTCTGCAGAAGGCCAAACTAATTATTATGATACTAATCGAGGTTTTTCTCTTTCTAGCAAATATTAGGAAATCATTGGAAAAATACTGCTTTTTTTATCCCTATATAGTTCTTAAATGTATTTCTTTTTTTCTGCTTTCCATTGAAATTTATTACATAATTTTTTATACAATGGCAGCATGAAAAATTTTCTTTGAAACTGAAAAACATGTTAATTTTATGTTATGGATTTAAAAACTTGATTGATATACATCAGAAATAAGTTCCAATCATGTGCAACTTTTATAAGTAATTTTATTTTGTCAGGGTGGAAGTTATGCCTTATGGATATATGATGTTGTGTATTATAGGTAGGAAAGTATGGTAATATGGTATATTTTTTATATGGTAAGTTTTATTCGTAACAATGCTTAATCTATATAAAAGGACAAAATATTATTAAAGTTATTTTGTTAATTATTGAGATATTATGATATCCATCTTTAGTGGATTGATTATTTTCTAGGTGTATTTATGTATGCAAAATATTTATTTACAAATATATTCTGCAAAAGATGAATAAATATTTTAAACTTGCCTGTTTACTTTTCAAATCCACAATATATTTAAAAAATGTGTATTTTCATTAATAAATTTTTAAATAAGGGGTTGATATGATTATTGTATTTCCTTGTTTTGTGTTTTCAGATGTTGAAGCTGTTATAAAAATTAGTAATTATCTTTTTCTTTACTTCTTTTAGGGAACATAATCTAGGTCAAGTTGGATTGTGTGTTATCAACTCACTAAGAAGGAACTACCCACCTCATGATGGGGCACATATTGCTCTTCGTAAGTCATTTAAAATATTAATACCAAATTATAGTTCTTGTAACAAATTGTTGTACTAAATGTGCGAAATGAAGTAATTTAGCAGGCAATTTTTTTTAGGTTTTTTAATACTAAAAATATTTCTTTTGTTTTATTTGAAACATAATTGAAAAGTAAATATAAGAATTTTCTAAACAGTTAACCATAATGGCAAACCATATTTATCAGTGAATTTTTCATTGTTTTAAAAAACTATGTTACATCTACCATAGTGTTTATTAACATATGGTAGTAATTTATGATATTTAAAGAAAAGTTGTGTATTAATTTTAGAAGATATTTGTTATAAAATCTGAGACTTACTACTATAATGTTACTACTACTTGTATGTACTATTAACACCTTTTCTACTATATTATTGGCATTATTTAGGCTATTTAACTTTTATTTTTCAGTTCTTCATTTTTAAAATGTGGTATTCAGTAGCTATTTATATCAGTAATGAATATCAAAGCAAAATTTGTTTGCGTTGGTTGTTTATTTTAGTTGCAGTAATTGTTTTTTATATAATGGTAACCACAGTGTCTATTTTTACAATAAAATTATTTTTTATACATGTCATAGAATTGGTGAATATTTGTAGTAAATTTTCACTACTGAAACTTCTACTGGATTTATTTTATACTTGATTTTTTTTTTTTTTCCCAAACGTGTTTTTAATCTAGCTGCTTTATCTATTTCAAATGCAACAAATCTAATTTTTTTTAATGATATTTATTATTGAGTTCTTCAAAAGTTTCACTTCTATAAAAGTTATAAATCAGTTTTACACTTGATTTTACTTGTACTGACAAGATTTTTTCATTCTATGTGTAGGAACAGTTCGAAGATTTTTAGAAAAATATGGCCCTGCATTTGATTTGATTGTTTTTGCTGTGGAAGATGTTGATGTTGGTATTTATGAACTTCTGATGCCTTTGTACTATCCAAGATCTAAAGAGGAAGAAGAATATGCTTTGTATTATCTTCCAAGAGATATTGGTGGAGAAAATGGAGAAGCATACATTCCAGAAAGACAAATGCGAATTGTTGAAAGACCTTTTAAAGTTGTGGAAGGTTTGAAAAATTTCTCTATGTATTAGTAAAAGAAATTACTAATTATTTAAACAAATTCTTTTATATGATGCTGTCAACTTTTTTAAAACTTAAAAATTATCTTTATTAAAAGTATACATATAATTATTTGGTAAACATTTAAAATGATGAAAATTGTTTTGTTAATTAGGCTAGTAAAGTATAATTATTTTTTATATTTATTTAAAATATATTCTTTGTAAAAATGTTATACTCATTCTAACCAAGTTCTTTCCTAATTAAATATTTTCGTAATTATTC
>BPLR01000684.1:0-38878 GCA_021605095.1 Caerostris extrusa
GTAAAACAATGTATAAGCTCTATTGAATTGAGTTCGTAAAGATTTTTTATTTCCAAATTTTTTTTTTTACTTAGCTGTATTTACAATCTTGAATTATAAACTCAGTAAAAAAAAACATATTTATAATCTTAACAAAGGAAATTAAATTACTGTTACGAAAAGAATTAATATTAACGGTTTTACTATACGGATTAGTTTACAGAATCAGATATCGGGAATAAAATTTCTTTAAATTTATCTTTTTGTTAAGCTTAAAAAATACAGCAGCGTCATCTTTTAAAATAATCATTAAATTTCAATTTACTGCGGCTCTTTCGTTTTCTGCAACTAATTAAAGTAAATCGCTTTTTTTAAAAGAATGAGGCGAAAAAAAGAAATACATGATCATACAAAAAGAAAAAATAACAAAAGCAGACACTATAATGCATACATGTCAAGCAAGTATATCCAAAAAATGATTCGGAAAATATTTTTTTTATTATTTGCCTTGAAATCCCTCCAAAGTTTGTGCGACATTACTCAACAAGAGCATTAGGTAAAAGTGTCAAAAATCCTTCTTAAGCTGAAAACAAACTTAACAATGACCAGTCACATCCACCATGATTTACACGTAACGCGTCCGAGATAAATTGATTTCTTTGTGAGAGATTTGCAATAATGGATTTCCCCCAACTTGTCCAGAACATCAGCTAAGTATTTTCACATCAGTGAAAATTGAGCACCCTCGAGAGAAGCGGTGTCATTTCACTCGAACCGAGCCAGAAGACGTTCCCAAATTGCTTTACATTCCTTTTCGACGTGATTTTTAATGGATATGGAAATGCACGCGATTTTCTGAGCATGAAATCGAAAAAGATTCCCCCTTCTAATTGACTGGAATCTTTTCTGTCTCAAGAGTAAAATTTTTAATGGGAGGGGAGAGTCTGAGAGTCTAAATGGAATCTTATTTCGAAGGGGATTGTTAAAGAGTTGCATCCTTTCGACGTTTGAAGGAGGCATGAATGTGAATTTGCACAGGGGGGAATGAAAAAGACAGATTTCATAGGGCACTCGCTAGATTGCAGATTCGATTAATTTTGGCTACAGAATCTAAAATAGTTATTTGGCATTGCACAGAAAAACAATGTATAAACTCATCTGAAGGGAATTTGTAAATTCCTCTTGCAAATGTGCCTAAAAATATGGATGATAAATGATTTAAAACAAATACCAATATTTATTGTAATGAATGATATTCAATTTTTAAAAAATAGGCTTTTTCTTTAATAAAATAGTATTTTCAGTACCTAGATTTGTTTTTATTACGTATCGTTTTTAAAAACTTTGTTTCTGATTAAATATCTGTATACCAATAACAGTCCTCCGATTGGCGGTTAGAATAACCTTTCTGGAAGAGTTTTAGGGGTCACTGCCCGGCATTCCGAAAAACTCTTGCAAAATTATCGAGGTAAGACGCCTTAAACGCATTGTCACAACTTCATTGAGTATTTTTAATTTATAACATCTATGACTAAAGCGAGTGCTGTCAATGGAGTCAAATCTGAAATTGAGATTCCAATAATAACTGCATCCGATACCACTGGCCCACGAGTCTGACATTTTAAACTTTCCGGAATAATTATAAACGGATATTTTTTATGGACAAATTGCAAGTTAGTTAAATTACAAATTGTGTTACCGAACCACGGATACTTAGTCCGAACCTAAAGAACCCATACCGATCCAAAAGCACGTTCGTGTCTGTTGTCATGATACTAGTACTATTACTAGATACTAGTGACTAGGTACTGGTGACTAGGTACTAGTAATAGTTAGACTAGTGTCATTTTCATTTGGAGATAAGATGTGGGTGTGAACTCCATATAAACCACCTTTGAAACTATCATTTGAAATTGTGTAATGAGTTCACCATGGTGCACTCTAGATAACATGAATCTGCTGCATTTCTACCGTTCTAGGCTTATTCTATCAATATGTTCTGCTTAGCTTAACAATTACAAAAATAAATTTTTTCACATAGTTTGTTTTTATTTATTATAAAACACTTGAATTTTCATTTGTTTGCGATATACTTGATAATAAACTCATGTTTGTGAATTTGCATGAAGGACTTACGCGAGTGAGCTGAAATTTTCAGGAAAATGTAAATTAGCGCATGATATGCAAATGATTAGAATTTCAAATACGTAGCGCATGCGTATGCTGAACGGCGGATGGATCCGAACAAATAGACGGTTGTAGCGAGGCGTGTATGGTTATCGGTGGTTATCTGCTAGTGGTAAACGTTAGCTCAATCGTTACTTATGCTTCCTCGACGAAAGAGAGCGAGATTTGAACAACTTACAGAGTTTGAACGGGGATAATCATCGGCCTTCGTGAAGCTGGATTGTCTTATCGTGCAGTATTTCAACAGGGACAATTTCAATGAAAGAAGATATTAAAAATATCCACCATATTTGTACTGACTGGTTAGAAAATATATCACCTAATTTAAATTTGTATTCAACAGTGTTGTTCGTTGGTAGTCTGTTTTTTTTCCATGATGGCAAATGCACATTCAACCGCTATTCTGTATGTGAAATAATTATTTATTCTGAACACAATTTCATATTAAGATGATAAATTCAATTTTTATTACAAAATAAGCTATGCCTCATAAAAAAAGTAAAACATTATGCAGAAAAGATATTTATTAACTCGTACATACATATATATATATATATATTACATACAATACGAAACTCTATGACTTTGTTATCAGTGTAGATGATTGGATAAATCTAATAAAAAAAAAAAGAATATTAACCATCATAAAAAAGAGAAACTTCTACATTTTAATAGGTATACAGAAACGTAATTTAATTATGCATGCTAAAGTAAAATATACTGGGATAAATAAATGCAACATTTGATGATAAAATTTAAAACACGAAGATGAAAAGTATGTATAAAATATCAGAAATTTCACAACGGAGATCATTGCAGAGCATATTTTTAATCTTATTTTTAATTCATTAGAAATGTTTCAGATGAAAATAATATCAGTAATTATACAGTCTGCGGTGTACCCATAACTCAAATCCTTCTCATACCCAACAATCAAAATTAAACTCCCGCAAGGGTAGTTTTGTAAAGTAAGTGGATTGTGTATTATTTAAGGTATTTTATAGTACTGTAATTTCAATTAGGCTAGAATGGAAAATACTTTTTAAAGACTGTTAAATTAGATTACCATTTTTATATACATATACATATATTATATTACATTGTGAGAAATGGCTTTAATGGCTTTTCATTTTCACAATAATGAAATCAAGCTACAAATATTTAAAAGTAATACATACAACTGTGTCCAAAAATAAGACAAATTTTCAATTTAAATTTCCCGTACGTACGGTATTTCAATTTTTTTCTTTTTTAGGTTGTTGGCACTGTCCTTGATATCTGTGTAAAAATTTTACGTCAAAATATTAATTACTGCTTGCGTTACGCTTAGTTTTGTAAGATGTTAAACCTAATTCCGGCGATTTTTTAAATGTCTGAATTAATTGAGCAAAAACTTGTGTTAAATTTGGTTTGCGGAAACGTATAGAATGTTGCAGGAGGCATTCGGTGAGCCTATATCGGAAAGAAATGTTTTAGAAGTGTTAAAAACAGTTCAAAGAAGGCAAGAAGACGAAACCTTGAAGACGAAGAGACCTCTGGTCGACAATCAACCTCATCTGATGAATCTCATGTCCAAACAATTAAAGATTTGGTTCTTGCAAATCATCGATTTACAATTAGTGACCTTGCTGATGATGTTGGAATTTCAAAATATATTTTAAGAGATATTTTGGGCCTCACACGCGTCAAATCTCGATTAGTCCCGAAAACTGAATGCGCCAGCTCACATTGCATTGATTCTTCGTGACTTTTTCGCCATAAATGAAACCCATATCGATCCACAACCACCATATTCACTTAATTTTTGCATAGTGCTACTTCTGGTTATTCCCTAAACTCAAAAACCACCCGGGAACACCGTTTTGAGTCGATTGAAGAGACATTTTAAAAATCGCCGGAATCAGTATTAGCGTCTCAAAAAGCCAAGCGTAACTCAAACACTAATGAATATTTTGACGTGAAATTTCCCACAGATGTCAAGGACAGTGCCAACACCTAAAAATTAAAAAAATAGAAATACCATATGCCCGGGAATATTAAATTGAAAATTGGTCTTACTTTTTGAACACAGTAGTACTCAGAATTTTTGTGTTCTAAAATTTATTTTATTCTTTAATGTTCTCATATTAAATATTGTTTTGTAACATTTTATTTGTGGCATCGTTTTTTTTTTTTTTCAATGTAGGAGACTGGTTCCTTAAGTGAGCGATATTGCACTTTAGAGGACAGTGGAATTAACTGGGAGGAGGCCATAGGAGTTTAAGAGTTGCTTAGGAAGTGTTTAATAAAATATAACGCGGTCGCTGAGTGCTTAAATAAAAGAGAAATTAAGAATTACTGTATTTACTTTATTATATCTAGTGGAACAAGGATATAATGTGTCACAAATTTTTTAACTGAAAAAAAAAAAACGTAAATTTCAATAGCGAAAATTTAAGTAACTGTTGACAAAAAATTAACCGTATATTTATTAATTGATAGCAGAGCATGTGATTCATCTTTCTCATTAGGATCATTTCTAAAAGAAATGATCCTATGTTAGTATAGTATTGTAATTTTATGCAATATTTACTTTTACATATCTTCCATTATCATAACTTTCTGTGTTACGATAGATAACGCTTGTTTTGTTAGATATATAGATATACTAACAAAAATGTGTTATTTTATATATATTTATTTTTTATTCGCTTATAAAAAAGCTTTGTTTCTATAGTGTCGTTGAGTAATTTCTATTTTTAAAAAGGGGAAGTACTACACATAAGTAAAAGGAAACATTTATTTGGAACATTATGTTAGAAATAACATAGTAGCAATAATTTATAGATGACGGCGGTATAGCAAGTTGTTCTATGCTTTCTTTTTATAGAGAAATGAGATCTAATTTTTGTGTATTGTTCATAAATAGTATACACTAGTGTATCAGACCAATCTAATAAACCTTAATATCCAAGATACTTTTATAGTTTTAAAGATAAAATTCAAGATGTTTGTTTAAATATAAAATCCAAGATATTTAAATAAAATCTAAGTAAATTCAAGATATTTGTTTACTTCTGCAAAGTAATATTTTGAGCCAAAATTTTAAATTTATATTTTGTTTCTATGATCTTTTATACACACTTTTATAGGTTTGTATTTAATACTTAAATATTTTTATAATACTACGCTCATTATTATTTTTCAACATTTACTGATTTTGCCTTTTCGTTGATTATAAAATTTGTAACCATTTTTTTTTTTTCATATAGCATAAAGATATGCTATAATATGAATACATAGGATGCATTTATTATTTCAGCATCATTAAAAATTAATAGTCATATAAACTTTTGTAATATTTGCTATACAGTATTGTCGAATACAGTGAAGTGGCAAGTGGAAAAAAAAGATTCCAAGGAAATTAGATTTTTGATGCATTATATCATTAAATGGTAGTCAGTATTTTTTGTAATTGCAGTTTTATTTACTATGGGCAGCTTTTAAATATTTGCCAAATCATTAATGTAAACGAAATCATAATAATAGTTAATGCCATAGTCATTTGTATGATAAATACATTCCAAACATTAATGTTCCATTTTTTATATATATGTTACAACTTTAAGAATTTATTCTTTAAAAAAGGAAAAACGGAGTTTTCCAAGCGACATAAATTATATTCAACCAAGAATCGTGATAAATATAATGTAAAAAGAAATTCGGTTCAGTTTGTTTCTTTTCACACATTACGGAACTCATAAAAGCTAAATTACAGATAAAAAATATTCAAATACTACAAAATGAATTAATTAATGGCTAGAAAATGTTTTACTAGCTATTAATGAATGTTTGAGCTATTAATTATTGTCGTCGTTTGTAGTTGAAATGTAATTTCAGAAAACAACATCGCTGCAAATTTCATGTTAAAGAATGATTTATTCTATTGCAATTATAATTTTTCCTCATTTATTGGCATATTTCCTCACTCATAGTTTATGAATATTTATAAAAAAAAAAAAGGAGCAGTTTAAATGAATTTTTATAACATTTTAAAAGGATAATGGGCTATACTGAAATCGAAGTGATTTATTGAGCAGTTACTAAGAGGCTGATGTAAACTTTTCAATGAATTTCTCTTAGACTTTTCAAAATCATAGAATGTTAACAAAAAGTACAGTGTGATCCAAAATTAAAACGAACTTTTAAAAATTAATAATTCAAAAGTAATTACTATAAAAAAAGTCATTTGGATAAAATGGACGGAATTGAGGAAGGGCTTTCTTTTCTAATGAAAATAAATACTCTATTTACAAACAGATGTCGTTGTCAAAATACAGACTAGTTGTCCGATGGTGTGTCCGGCAACATCATTCTTAAAGTTGTTAAGCAGTTAATACTCATTCTATTCCTGTAGTTTTTATACATTAAGAATGCACCCTCAGATTGAGTGCCCTCGAAGACATACTCTTATTGCACCTGTAAATAACTGATATATTTCACATTCGAGTAGAACCATGTGTTCCATCGATCCTGCCACATGTAGAGCTATCCAAATCTCCCAAACTCACATCTTGTTAAAGTGAATAAATAAGCCTCAGCAGTACTGAAAGATTAAACACACATATTTTCTGAATGTGTGTTCCATACTGAATATGTGCTGAATGCCGTGATATTGTGTTGCTGAATTACTTGTTCCTTCTTGAGTTTTTCAATTCATTACTTTTGGTTGTATGCCATAACAATCTGTGCTCAATGACATGTCAATGTATTGCTGAATTATGTGTTTATTTATGAATCTTTCAATGTGTTTGATTGTAGGGATACAAAATTATAAAAATTCTATATTTAAAGTGAACGAATAAAAGCCAGCAACTGTAAAATATTCATTCCAGAAATGTATAGTTCATATCACCAGAAACGATGTATAACGCAATGAATAATGTGTTTACTCGCCAGAGAAATGTTTTGCCGATTTACTAACGGCAAACTGAACATTGATTAACATTATTCTGTCCGGTGTTTTATGTAACGCACACTTGTTCAAATTATAGCTCCATCTGTGGGTCAAAAAATTAAAACATAAACTCTGAAATAGTTCATTGTCACAAACGTTCATAACATCTTCAAAACAACTTCTCAAGAATGACACTGATAACTAAAGTTACTCTTTACATATGTTAAGAATGCTCTAATTAAGTACTCTAATGTTACTCTAATTTTCACATTTATTACTTGAATAAAAGGACTCCATTCCCATCATTTCTGTGCAAATTGTATTTTATTTATATATATATATATATATTCATGAATACGTTTTACAAACTTTTATTCCGGTAAAGTTACTCATCTTGAAATTATGTCACCAGATCACATCACATAAAAAATATACGGAATGACAGCAACTGTTGAGCACTGATACACTTTGAAATATCCTACATATATTTGTAGTGTTGAAAATAAGGTAAAGTTTTTAACACTTCCTGAAAAATTAACTAACGATAGTAAAATTTATTATTGTTTTTACTTTTTGTAGGAAATAAAAAAAAAAAAAATGTATGCGTGTGTATGAAGAAATAATCCTTTAAAAAAGAAGAACATGTTAGATTATAATTTACGAACTTTCTTTGCGAAAATTAAAATTGAAACCACTCCAACTAGCTCTTTTGTATAAAAATATCGATACAACTTCTATAAAACAAAATAATGAATTAAATTAATATACATTCATTAAAGACATATACATTTCATAAAGAAAAAAATCTGAATTCTTTCTAAAAATTAATTTTTGTAGAAGACTAATTATTCCACTTGATATTTTAAAAGCATTAAATGTATATTTTTAAATTTCACTTTTTATTGATATTTGTCAGCATTTTACTCTCAAATGAAAATATTTTCATGTAAAATCAAAAATTTTAAAAAAAATGTTTTTATGCAAATATTTTATGCACAGAAAATTCCTTGGAGGAATGCATATTAATTTATTACTTTTAATATTGAAAGAGACCGTTTTGTTTTTTATAATTAATTGAGAATTTTCTATAAATACTTAAATAAAAATTCATTAGAATATAAAAATATAATATAAGGATATAAAATATACATTATATTTAAGAACGGAAGAGAAAGAAAATTTTTATTTAAAATAAGTATGCACATAATATTCTTTTTGACTCTTTTAGTATTTTTTAACTTTTTACCAAATATTTGTTATACGTAATTGTTAACATTTTTAATTCAGTGATATATATATATGAGGATATCATATAAGTTTTTAGTTTTAATATACATTTATTATCATAACAAAGAAAGTTTTTTAAAGTGTTATGATATGTTTTAGAAAAATAAATTATTTAAATTATTGTACTTTTATATATTTTTAATGTTGTAGTGTTTAAAATAGAAAGAAGTCTTGCTCATATTTTTAAATGATTAAAATGAACTAATGCTACAACTGTGATATATTTTATTTAATATACATATTTATGTATTTTTTATAAATTTTATTGAATATAAGGTTTTTGAAAATTTAATAAATGATAAAATACATACTGAAATTTTAATTTATTTTACTTATAATTGTTTCTTTAAAGAAAGAATTATATTAAAAATAAAATACCCTATAATTTCTTTTTAGTTTCATATCTATTAATTCATCATCCCTTTAATTAAAAATATTTTTATTATTAATTCTTTTTAATTAATTTAAAAATGTATTAAATCAAGAATGATATAAAATTATATATTTTTCTAATTTATTTTTATTACTGTTATTTATATTTAAATTTCATGGGCGCTCAAAATCAACAGAAAAAATGATTTGTATTTCCATATAATACTTGATTTAAAATCATAATTACAAATAAGTGTGTGTTTTTCAAAATATAATACTAAATTATTTATAACTTTGAAAGTATTTTAAAACATAGTATTCCTAATAATTTATATCATAGAAAATTTTGTTGGTTTTAAAAATGTGCTCCAAAATTATTTTAGTGTGAGACATAAAAAAGAGGATGGAAACAGAATAAACTTGTTATTCAATCTTTACGTCAAATTAATTTTGAAATAGGAAAAAAACTAATATATTTATCTTCATGAAAATTTATTTGTGAAGGTTTAAATTTTGAAAGAATACAATAATTCAAAAATAAAATTGTTTTTCTTTTGAAAGCAAGCAGAAAATCATTTTTATTTTATGCGTAATAAAAATATTTGCCATTTTATATAATAAATTTCATCAAAAACATGTATAAAGTATTTTTAAATATTTTACAATATTTATTTTAGTAGATATAATTGTAAAGAAGACGCCACTATTTACTTTTAATTGGCAAATTTCAAGCAGATTTAAAAGCTATAAAATAAATGTTTAAAAATAGTACAAAGTAAATATTTGCCCATATTTTCCAATATTTATTTTAATTTATGTATTTCTTAAGAAAACTATTTCATCACTCATTTTTTATTGATACAGTTTTTTGTATAATTTTTTGCTATTCAAGAGAATGTTTCGTTAATATCCATTATAAAATTTTAGAGCAGACCTAGTTGTTTTGCCTTATATTTAACTTCAAATATCATGTTATATTTTCTTTAATCAGTTTTTTGTGATATGATTTATTTCTTCTTAATACAGTTTTCAAAACGATGTTATATTTTTATTTATGCGCTTCTCATGTTTAAATTTTATGTTCGAATAATATATTATCAAAAATTAATTAAATTACACTAATATGTGTGTTGATTATTTTGATCTTGTTTAAAAGAAGAATTATTGAAATACATTAATTATATTAAATTTATTTATATACCAATATACCATGAAATTAATTTGATTGGCTTTCTATTATTTCTAGAACAGAAATGTATATTTTTTCTCATTTAATTTTTTTTTTAATTTTCTATAACATATTCTCATCTAGTTGATAAGGACTGAATCATTTAAATGTAAGTTAACATATATATTTGACTTTCATCTGATTGGATTAACAAGGAACTTACAGTAGATAAAATTTTATTATGAAGTTGTTGAAAGTTTTTTTTTTTTTTTTTTCTAATGCAGCTGGCAAACAATTAGACAGCTTGGTCTTGGATGCCTTAAGGCAAGCGCTGCACAGACGTTACTCCCTTTGCATTACCCAGGGGGCGCGTAACTTAAAAGATAAGCCACGGACACGGAGTAACAATGCCCCCGAAACGCTCTACGTCCCTACGGTTTAAAGTGGAATCCGAACCACTACAAACAACCATGGCACCGCCGAGATTCGAACCCGATACCTGTGGTACCGAGCGCCAGAGCGCGCTAGCCACTCGGCCATCAGGCCCCAGTTGTTGAAAGCGGTTGCAGAAAAAATATATTTATGATATATTGATATACGACAACATCGTATATCAATACACTGAAGTGACAAAAGTCATGGGATACCTCTTAATATCGTGTCGGCCCTCCTTTCGCCCGCCAAAGTGCAGCAACTCGACGTGGCATGGACTCAACAAGTCGTTGGAAGTCTTCTGCCGGAATATTGAGCCATGCTGTCTCGATAGACGTCCATAATTGTGAAAGCGTTGATGGTGCAGGATTTTGGGCACGAACAGACCTCTCTATGATGTCCCATAAATGCTCGATGGGATTCATGTCGGGCGATCTAGGTGGCCAGATCATTCGTTGGAATTGTCCAAAATGTTCTTCAAACCAATCGCGAACAGTTGTGGCCCGGTGACATGGCGCATTGTCATCCATAAAAATCCCATCGTTGTTTGGGTACATGTCCATGAATGGCTGCAAGTGATCTCCAAGTAGCTGAACATAAGTATTTCCAGTCAATGTTCGGTCCAGTCGCACCAGAGGATCAAGTCCATACCATGAAAAAACAGCCCACACCATTACGGAGACACCACCAGCTTGAACAGTGCCTTGCTGACGGTTTGGGTCCATGGCTTCGTGGGGTCTGCGCCACACTCGAACCCTACCATCAGCTCTTACCAACTGAAATCGTGACTCATCGGACCAGGCCACGGTTTTCCATTCATCTAGGGACCAACCGATATGCTCACGTGCCCACGAGAGTCGCTGCAAGCGATGTCGTTCTGTCAGTAAATGCACTCGAGTCGGTCTTCTGCTGGAATAGCCCAAGAAAGCGAAATTTCTCCGCACAGTTCTAACAGACAAGTCCCTTGTACGTCCCACATTGATTTCTGCGGTTATTTGACGCAGTGTTGCTTGTCTGTTAAATTTACGACTCTTTGCAGACGTCGCTGGTCTCGGTCGTTAAGTGCAGGCGGTCGACCACTGCGCTATCCATGGTGGGATGTTATGCCTGAAATTTCATACTCTCGGCACACTCTTGACACAGTGGATCTGGGAATGTTGAATTCCCTAACGATTTCCGAAATGGCATGACCCATGCGTCTAGCTCAACTAACATTCCGCGTTCAAAGTCTGTTAATTCCCCGTCGTGCGGTCATCATCACGTCAAAACCTCTTCTCATGAATAACTTGAACAGAAATTAAATCTCTGCAGAAAGCACTGCGCATTTATAACTATTCTACGCGATGCAACTGCCATCTGAAAATTTGCATATTGCTATCCATGACTTTTTGTCACTTCAGTGTATATCATAAATATATTTGCCACTAATAGCTCCGTAATATATTTGACATTAATAATTTTCGTGTTAATAGTTCCTGAAAACTAATAAAAGACATGCATCTTTAATTTGTAACTTCTCGGCCTATATTAGTCTATAACGGCTTCAAAGCATAGGGCCACTTCCAGGATCATGGGAACACTTTTTAATTTATATTTACAAGCACTATATATATATATATATATATATATATATATATATATATATATATATTTATATGTGACTATTGTCTAAATGTTTGCCAGCTGCATTATAACAATAATATATATATATATATATATATATATATATATTATACAAATAATGAACTATGGGTTATTACACAAAGAAATGAAAAAATATATAAAATTTGAGCACAAGTGTACAATTAAATCACAAGTACAATTCACTTCAAGGTCGAGATTTTTCAGAGTTCTCGTATCTACGTCGAATTTAATTGCCTGGTCTGCGGGAGAACTTAATTTTCACGGCGTGATAAACGAAACCACAAGTGGTTCTCCTTGAAAATCAAGCGGAAACTCCGAAAAATTCAGTCACTCTTAGGAAAAAAAAACACTTCTGGTCGACTTGTCGCAGAACTCTCTTTCTTTTTCACCAAAACCTCCTATTAAGACCATCCGTCAAAAAGAGTGGTTTAGCTACCTTTATTTCTCATTGAGTAGCCATTTCTCAGATCTCGATCTATCACCAATCACAATGGAACAACTCATGGTATAGTTCAATCTGTAATTGTTTCGACCTGTGAAGCTCGCACATATATTCACTAATTTCCTGACTCCCATTATACATAATGCCGAATATCTAAATATCTGCTACCAGACTTGATGGACAGTTTGTTCTCATTACTGCAAAATACTAATTGCTTGTAATATAAGTACTCACAATACTTCTTGTCTGCTGTCAAATTTGAGTGAGGGGTTATTACTATATACTTGTCAAATAACATATATTCCTCTGTCATAGAAATGAAATGCCAAAACCCTTCCCTAGAGAAAAAAATGCTACATTTAAATTTATTTTTAATCGAATAGCTAAGTTGGATAAACACTTCCTAAAGTCATAGGAAAATGTATGTTTTTATTAGAAAGTGTTTATCCAACTTAACTATTCGATTGAATTATTTAACTATTCCATTTTAGTTTCCTTTTCCCAATATTTAATATCTAACATCACACAAAAGAAAGTTCAAAACGATGAGTTTAACTGTAGAAATATTCAAGAATAACACAATAAAACATTCTGTAACAAAAATTCAAATATTTGCTCTTTTTTTGTTGAAAGGAGGAAAAAAAAATTACACAATTTCTTCGAAGACTCAGTATTATTTTTCCTGTGGATGAAACGCATTTCCGAAACTTTTCAAGCCCATCTGCTTGCATTTTTTTAACACAGTCTAGTCGTCGAAGTTGCTCATTTTTCATTTTCTGGGAAAAATTGTTTAAATCTTTTGACTTCTCAAACAATGTTTCTATAGATGAAAGAATGTAAGGTTTTGCTACCGTTGGAGAATTTTATATTTCGTTCGTTTCTTTTCTAGAGTATTATAACACATTTCTATTCATTCAAATCGCTAAGGTGTTTAGATTTCCTTACACCTAATCGCTTAGTCGCAGGTGTTGCCTTTTGAATAATTTGATTGATCAAACCCTTTATTTCTCTTTTGGTCTTTATTGATTTTCGAAAGTTTATTCAGTTTATCCAATTGTTTCTTTTTGTACATGCATAGAATAAACAAATTTTGTAAATTTAAATTGAGTTGTCTTATTTTATTAAATATATATGATCTTAATAATTATATTCATCGGTACATTTTTTTAAATAAATAACATTAAGAGATCCTATGAATTCTTTGAAAGATTCATGGACATCTGAGATGAGGATGGTGTTCCAAAGGAAGCAAGGTGCCAACAAACAATAGAGGGATGGATGGAAGAGGAAGAAGTTAAGACTATTTGGTAACATAGTTTTTAACAATATAATTGCAGTATTGTGGAATGTATGCATGTATTTAGTGTGTGACTTATCGTCATTAATAAACAAGTATTCCTCAAAAGGAAAAGGCTTCTTTCTACAAAAATTATAAAGTGAATCGTTAAAACTAATGTCGAGTGTTGTCGGTTCCAGCAGACCTCACGTAGTGCGCCAGATTGTAGTGTTGTGGGTTGCTCAACTGTATTGCAACTGGGTGTTTAAGGGTTAAGACGTGATACCCAGGTTTAAGAAGACTTTTGAGGTTATGAAATATTACAAATTAAACATTTATCTACAGAAATGTCATTCATTTTGCACGATAAACTGAGATGAGGATCACACGATAAACCTTTACCGCGCAATCACACGATAAACATTTATAGTGTAATTGAGGTATATTAAACGATTCTCAGAGGTCAACGCTGGTTGCGTTATACTCCCTCTCGGGTGAGAGTCTACAGGGCTACAAGCCATTTTCCTGAACACCTCAGGGGTGCTCTTGCAGTGCGTAGAAGGAAGCACGGCTACAAATGGTAGAATGAATCACTATCAAAAATTTGTACATCTAGTTTCACTAAATAGGTGTTCAAAAGTTATTTATTTTGAGGTAATGTTATATTTCATGTTGATTCCTACAAATTACTTAGGAGAAAGAATCATTTCATTCTTCGCTACAATTATTTATCATTTTGAAGTATCGAAATAAATGTATTTGACATATATTCTTCCAACATAACACACACAAATATTTCGTGAAAGATACATTTCTATCTAATTGAATGTTTAGCTATTATTCGACTTTACAAAAGCTTTATACCCACGGTCATCTAGCTCCATAACGTTTGAACAGATGAGAGTTATAAATAAATTAATAAAAATATAATGTGGCATATAATAAATAAATACCATAGAAATATTACCTAAAACTAGCATCAATATAAATGAAACAACTAATAGACAAGAAAAATATCATAGATGGAAATTGATGAATATCAACAACAAATACTGAGATGGATATTATGAAACAGCAAATCCCCAGCTACAAAAATACAAATGAATATATAGCATCCAACTGACAATGCCACACTAATCGTGTAAAAATAGTTTTCGCATGATTTTTTTTGCACCGACCCAAAAGAAGCAATGCCGCCACAGAAAGGAACATTGACAAGATTGAGGCCTCATGGATGCCCCTTGACACCAACAAAGGGAAAAAATTAACCACTCAGTCCCAGAATCTGATTGAATCTGCGCCTTCACTGGGGACCTCCCCATGCTTGGGACAAATGTGCAGAAAAAAAAAAAAAGAAGACGCCTCGTGGGAAATTCTTTGCCCACAAAATCCACCATGATTGTTCGAGAGGGAAAAAGAGAAGTATTCCATTATTAGGGGATTGTGTGTCGATGGCGTGTACTACCAGTGTCTCTATACGATAACTGGTGTTCCTTAAATTTTGATGCGAGATATATGTTTGCTGCTTTAATTATTGCTCATAGGAGTACAGTTTCAACTAAAAATGTCAAAGAACGAAGAAGTACTTCAATTTTACACAAATACTTTAATTTTAATATTTTTATCTGAAATATTTCGTAGAATTCCGTTATAAATATAGTCATATTTCTTTTTTTCTTTTGTTTAATTCTTATTATAATATAAATGTTTTCCATGTTTATTTTATTTCATATACGCAAAACTATTATCACGATGAACCTTCAAAAATTAATAGATTAGAAATGTTTTATTTTAATTTTATCATTTTCATATTAAATATGCATGTTTAAAAGATGGGATAGTGAAACGATTGTTTTCATAACACTTGATCGTATAATCCATAAAATATCCAACCATACGAGTTTGTATGACGGAAGCGTCGCAGAAATATGTTATAATGTATCAATCGATCGTATAATCCATAAAATGTCTCTTGATCGTACAATTCATATATTATCATTTGAGCTTGTAATCCATAAAATATCACTTGATCGTGTAATTCATAAAATGTCCCGTTTTCGTATAATCCATTAAATATCATTTGATCATATAATTCCCTAAATGAGAGTTGTAAATAAATTTATAGTTTGTAGTAATAAATACAATGTGACATATAATAAGTAAATACCATATAAAAATTATATAAAACTAGCATCAACAGAAACGAAAAAACTAATAAACAAGAAAAAACAGAATAGATGAAAATTGATGAATATCAACAACAAATACGGAAATGAATATTATGAAACAGCAAATCCCCAACCACAAAAATACAAATGAATGCAGTATAGCATCCAGCCGACAATACCACACTAATCGTGTAAAAATAGTTTTCGCATGAATTTTTTGCACCCACCCAAAAGAAGCAACGCCGCCACTGAAAGGAACATTGACAAGATTGAGGCCTCATGGATGCCCCTTGACACCAACAAAGGGAAAAAATGAACCACTCAGTCCCAGAATCTGATTGAATCTGCGCCTCCGCTGGGACCTCCCCGTGCTTGGAACAAATGTGCACAAAAAAACGAAGACGCCTCGTGGGAAATTCTTTGCCCACAAAATCCGCCGTGATTGTTCGAGAGGGAAAAAAAAAGAGAAGTATCCCATTATTAGGGATTGTGCGTCGATGGCGTGTACTACCAGTGTCTCTATACGATAACTGGTTTTCCCTTAATTCTTGATATCAGATATGTGTTTGTTACTTACAGGAAAACAGAAACAAGTAAAAAAATTCAAAGAAATACACAAAGTACTTTAATTTAAGTATTTTTATCTAAAATGTTTCGAAAACTTCCGTCATAAAAAATAAAAATATTCATTTTTATTTCCTTCTTATTATAAAATAAATGTGCATCATGTATTTTTTTATAATATTTTGTAATATTATATTTTATGCTGATTCCTACAAATTAATTGAGGAGAATGAAATCATTTAAGTCTTCGTTACAATTATTTATCATTTTGAAGTATGGAAATCAGTGTATTTGAGAAATATTCTTCCAACGTAACACACGCAAATATGTCGTGAAACATACATTTCTTTCTAATTGAATATTCAACTATTACTCAACTATACACAATTTATTTCATCGAAGGTCATCTGACTCCATAATGATTCAACAGATGAGATTTGCAAATAAATTAATAAAATAATAAATATAATGTCGCATATAATAAATAAATTTCATAAAAATATTATATAAAACTAGTATCAACAGAAACGAAATAACTAATCGACAAAATAAAATAGCATAGACGAAAATTGATGAATATCAACAACAAATACGGAGACGGATATTATGAAACAACAAATCCCCAAACACAAAAATAGAAATGAATGTAGTATAGCATCCAGCGCTGACAATACCACACTAATCGTGTAAAAATAGTCTTCGCATGAATTTTTTTGCACCTATCCAAAAGAAGCAAACGCCGCCACTGAAAGGAACATTGACAAGATTGAGGCCTCATTAATGCCCCTTGACACCAACAAAGGGAAAAAAATGAACCACTCAGTCCCAGAATCTGATTGAATCTGCGCCTCCGCTGGGGGACCTTCCGTGCTTGGGACAAATGTGCACAAAAAAAAACGAAGACGCCTCGTGGAAATTTTTGCCCACAAAAATCCACCTTGATTGTTCGAGAGGGAAAAAAGAGAGAAGTATCCCATTGTTAGGGGATTATGTGTCGATGGCGTGTACTACTTAGTGTCTCTATACGATAACTGGTTTTCCGTTATTCTAGATATCAGATATGTGTTTTTACTTACAGGAAAAAACAGAAACAAGTAAAAAAATTCAAAGAAATACACAAGTACTTTAATTTAAGTATATTTTTATCTAAAATGTTTCGAAAACTTCCGTCATAAAAAATAAAAATATTCCTTTTATTTCATTCTTATTATAAAATAAATGTGTATCATGTATATTTTATAATATTTTGTAGTATTATTTTTTATGCTGATTCCTACAAATTAATTAAGGAGAATGAATCATTTAAGTCTTCGTTACAATTATTTATCATTTTGAAGTATTGAAATCAGTGTATTTGAGAAATATTCTTTCAACATAACACACGCAAATATTTCGTGAAACATACATTTCTTTCTAATTGAATATTCAACTATTACACAATACACAACTTCACATCGAAGGTCATCTGACTCCACAATGATTCAACAGATGAGATTTGCAAATAAATTAATAAAATAATAAATATAATGTCGCATTTAATAAATAAATTTCATAAAAATATTATATAAAACTAGCATCAACAGAAACGAAATAACTAATCGACAAAATAAAATAGCATAGCCGAAAATTGATGAATATCAACAACAAATACGGAGATGGATATTATGAAACAACAAATCCCCAAACACAAAAATACAAATGAATATATAGCATCCAACTGACAACACACTAATCGTGTAAAAATAGTTTTTCGCATGAATTTTTTTGCACCGACCAAAAGTAGCAATGCCGCCACAGAAAGGAACATTGACAAGATTGAGGCCTCATGGATGCCCCCTTGACACCAACAAAGGAAAAAACGAACCACTCAGTCCCAGAATCTGATTGAATCTGCGCCTCCGCTGGGGACCTTCGCATGCTTGGGACAAATGTGCAGAAAAAAAAAAGAAGACGCCTCGTGGGAAATTCTTTGCCCACAAAATCCACCTTGATTGTTCGAGATGGAAAAAAAAAAAGATAGAAGTATCCCATTATTAGGGGATTATGTGTCGATGGCGTGTACTACTAGTGTCTCTATACGATAACTGGTTTTCCGTAATTCTTGATGTGAGATATGTGTTTGCTACTTACAGGAGTACAGAAATCAACTAAAAAAACAAATTAACAAGTACTTTAATTTTATTATTTTTATCTAAAATATTTCGTAAAATTCCATCATGAACATAAAAATATTTATTTTTCTTCCTTTTTATTTCATTTGTATTATAAAACAAATGTGTTATATGTATATTTTATAATGCTTAGAAATAGTATATTTTATGCGGATTCCCACAAATTATTTAAGGAAAATGAATCATTTAATTCTTCGTTACAATTATTTGTCATTTTGAAGTATCGAAATCAGTGTATTTGAGAAATATTTCTCCAGCATAACGCATAGAAATATCTTATGTTGCGAAACAGATATTTCTTTCTAATTGAATATTCAAATTTTACTGTACTTTACACAGTCAATTGGTCAAGACAATACAAGATCATTTGACTCCATAATGGTTAAACACATGATAAGTGTAAATAAAAGTGTGGCAATAAATATAATGTAGTATTGCATAAACAATTACCATAAAACTATTACATAAAACTAGCATAAACATAAATGGAATAACTAATACACAAATATCATAGATGGAAATTGATGAATATCAACAACAAATACGGAGATGATTATTATGAAACAGCAAATCTCCAGCTATAAAAATACAAATGAATATAGTATAGCATGCAGCAGTGACAATATCGCGTGTAAAAATAGTTTTCGCATGAATTTTTTGCCCCGGCCAAAAAAACCAATGCCTCCACTGAAAGGAACATTGACCAAATTGAGGCCTCATGGATGCCCCTTGACACCAACAAAGGGAAAAAATGAACCACTCAGTCCCAGAATCTGATTGAATCTGCGCCTCCGCTAGGGACCTTCTTTTTGCTTGGGACAAATGTGCAGAAAAAAACGAAGACGCCTCATGGGAAATTCTTTGCCCACAAAATCCACCATGATTGTTCGAGAGGGAAAAAAAGAGAAGTGCCCCATTATTAGGGATTGTGCGTCGATGGCGTGTACTACCAGTGTCTCTATACGATAGCCGGTTTTCCTTAATTCTTGATGTGAGATATGTGTTTGCTACTTATACTTTAATTATTGCTACAGGAGTACAGAATCACAGTACTTTAATTTTTGTATTTTTATCAAAATGTTTCATAGAATTCCGTTATAAGCACAAAGTTAGTTATTTTTCTTCCTTTTTATTTTATTCTTATTATAAATTAATGTTTTCCATGTTCATTTTACACTAAAGTCCATAAATTAAGGATATTTCAGAATCACACAGAAATTGAACTCTAAAATAAAATTTCACCTGTAGAATTATCACACACATCTTGAAGAAGAATATGCAAATTACAGGAAACCACCAGATGGCGCGGATAGTACGTCACAATGACGAGAGTGTAAGAGAGGGGTATATAAGGAATGGTGGCAGAGAAATAAAATTTTTCACAAGCGCTTTAAAAGCCTTTCAGTGCAATAACCGCATAGTTATGGCACAGAGGAAGCATTTGGATGATTTTTTAAGTGGTTGAATTATCGGACGACTGGAATGTGGACGTACCCAGCTGGAAGTATCCGACGAACTTGGAATCGCCCAGAGTGTCATCTCCAGGCTTTGGCAACGATTCCAAGAAGATGGTAATGTGAGTAGATGTTATAGCACAGGTCGCCCCCGAGTTACAACGCCGAATGAGGATCGGTATTTAGCAGTTACTGCCAAAAGAAACAGACGGAGCACAGCATCAGACCTGTCTCGCCAGCTCTCTTCAGCTACCGGTACGACAATTTCAAGGCAGACCGTGTACAGACGCTTAGGGCACATTGGTCTATATGATCGTAGGCCTGTCAGATGTGTTCCACTTACCGCAACTCACTGTCGCCTGTGATTAACCTGGAGTAGAGAGCATGCATTGTGGACACCGCAACAGTGGTCTTGTGTGATGTTTTCCGACGAGTCAATGTTTAGTTTGCAGTCTGATTCTCGCCGGACTTTCATATGGAGAGCGCCAGGTACCCGTTACCACCAAGAGAACACCATTGAACGACATCGTTACGGTGGTGCAGGATGACTCGTTTGGGGAGGAATTATTCTTGGTTCCAGAACTGACCTGCATGTTCAGAGTGTAACGATCACAGGCCACATCTATCGGGATGTCATTCTGGAACAACATGTACTTTTTTGTTTCGGGGCGCCATGGGTGCTGAATTTCTGTTTATGGATGACAACGCCCGTCCTCACCGTGCAAACATTGTAGACGAATGCCTTCAATTGGAGGATATTACCCGTATGGATTGGCCAGCGTACTCCCCGGACTTGAATCAATAGAGCATGTGTGGGATATGCTTGGCCGACGAATTGCAGCCCGTCAACCTCCTCCCACCTGTCAACCGGAACTTCGGAGGGCATTGCTTGATGAGTGGTGTAATATTCCCCAAGATCAGATTGTTAATTTGATACTCAGCATGCCTAGGCGTTGTAAGGCCTGTATTGCATCGTCCGGGAGACATACTCCATATTAACCATCATACTAACCATGTTATACTGTTTTTTGTAAATAGGTTCTTTTTTGAAATTTGCTCCAGGGAGTAAAAATCGCAATTTTTATTAATTATGTCAAACATATAGCATCTTTTTTGCTCTTTATCTTTTGTTTAATAAATAGACTTTACAAATAAGTCAAATTTGTTTTTGCTTCTGTCTCTTTCTTTGCCTGAACTTCATTATCCTTAATTTATGGACATGAGTGTATTTCATATATGGAAAACTATTACACAAATTAACTTCGAAAATTTAAAGATGAGAACTGTTTAAATTTCATTACTTTCATATTAAATATACATATTTAAAAGATGGGAGAGTGCAATTATCTTTTCATAATAATTTATAATAAATAAAATGTCCAACCTCCCAAGTTTGTGTTACTGATTCATTTCAGAAATATATTATAATTTATCACTTGATCATGTATCCACAAAATATCACTTGATCCGATAATCCATTAAATATTACTTGATCGTGTAAACCATAAATATTACTTGATATAAACCGTAAATCTTGTTTGGTAGACATTTTATGGATAATATAATATGTATTGATACATTGCAGATATATATTATAATTTATCACTTGATCATGTATCCACAAAATATCACTTGATCGTATAATCCACTTGATCGGGTAAACCATAAATATCACTTGATTATATTATGCTTAAAATTGCAAACAAGTAAAAGTATTATTGATGCATTGCATATATATATTATAATTTATCACTTGATCATGTATCCACAAAATATCGTATAATCCTTTAAATATTACTTGATCGGGTAAAACCATAAAATAACTTGATTATATTATCCTTATCAAACAAGTAAGTATTTGATGCATTGCATATATATATTATAATTTATCGCTTGATCATGTATCCACAATATATCACTTGATCGTATAATCCGTTAAATATCACTTCATAGTGTAATCCATAAATATGACTATCCATAAAATGTCCAACCCTACGGGTTTTATCGCAGATGTTTCGTAGAAATATATTATAATCACTGGATCGTATAATCCATAAAATATCGCTTAGTCCTATAATCCATAAATATCAGTTGATCGTATAATTCATAAAATATACAACCGCTCGAGTTCAAGTTTTGGAAACATTGCATTAAAATATTGTAATTCATTAATTTTATTAAGGCCTCTTAATAGTAAATTGTCAGACAAATGCTTAATTTTTAATTTAAATTTCTAAGTTTTTCATGATATATAATTATAGAAAAAAAGTTAAATTTGTTATTAGAAAATCCTCACACCCTTTTTTCTTCATTTAAATCATTTAAATAAAATTTTTATTTAAATAGAAATTAAAAAATGTATTTTAAAATTATAATTATGCATTTGTTATAATGTAATAGGGTATAAGTTATTCATATTTTTTAACTCTAAAATGTCTTTAAGTGAATTTATTTTTTACTTTAAAATCCAATTTCCTATTACCTCTAATTTACTAGTTTTCACACTTTTAATTAGAATATTCAGGCCTTGTAATTTGAAACGCAATTAACTTTTTGATAAATGGAATGAATTTGACATATATTAAATATTTTTATTTTTATAATGAGGAAAATAAGATAAATAGTTTCTAATATCTATTATAAAATACAATTAAATACTTATATATAATGAAGTTTAATTTCAAAATTTATAAAACAAAATCGACTTTCAACCACAGAAACAACCATTGAAAATGGTGTTAAAATCCTTGCGATGACAAGATATTTTAAATTCTCCCTTTACAAATTACAAAAACTCTATTTGCATCATAATTAAAATTTTATTTACTATTAATAATGAATAATTAATAAACGTACTTTGTTTACTTTACAAAGTCTTGGATGATAAATTGCTTCTTAAATTTGTGTATTAAAAGGCAAATATTTTTAAAATTAGAAGACTAATTTATTTAGACCAACAACAGAAAGTATTTTTAAGATATAATATATAACATCAAAAAAATTTCCTTTCAGAAAATCCAGTAACATAAAAGAAAATCATTTTAAGAAAATTCACAATTCTATGTTGTTTCAAGTCAGAATATTAATCCCATTTTATTTAAATTATTTTAAAATCTGAAGTAAAAACTTTCACTAAAAATGCTACGACATTCATATAAGTTCTATTGTTTTAAAATGAAAATGAAAAGTCAAATTAATAGTTATTTATTATTTACTTGCTTAGAACTATTATTTGCTTGTGATTATTCATAATTTGCTTAGATTGTTTATTCAAGAAATCATTTAACTGCAAAAAGAAAAATTTTAGTTCGGGTATGTATCATAAATAGAATGAACAAGGTGTATATATTTATTTATCTTTGAAGCAATGAGAAGTTTATTATTACGTAACCATTCTACGAAGATTGGAACTTTGATATTCCTCATTTATTATCAATATAAAATGAATGCACGATTTAATCTTTACCATTCTTTCAATAAATTCAATAGTTTTATAATTAGTATGCTATCAAGTATAATCCATTGCAAGTGATGTGAAAAGAATTGATAATTTTAATATAACATTTTAAAGTGGTAGCTTTAATGGATATGTCTAAGAATTGATATGTGAATGAATGGACCCATAAACTTTTATTACTTTAGGTTGAATTATTTCAAAACTTTTGACGACATTGTTGAAAATATCATGAGTTGATTTTATATATGAAATATCAACTCTTGATATTTCAACAATGTTATGATATTTTTATATTGTCAACTATATAAAAATATTACAGGTGATATAGTAAATATTATAATTTAAAAAGATAAGAATTTAAAAACTAACCCCTACATTTTAATAAAAGTTGTGTTCTCATTTTTTTCCCAAATTAATGATGGCTGAAGAAGTTTTATACACGATAGTTATATCGTGAGATAAATATTAACTGGTATTAAAAAAAATGGTAAAAAATATATATATACAATGTATCCAAAAAGAAATACATGCATTGCACTATTTTGTTGGTTTTGTTACAGTTTTCTTTTGATTGGGTATACATCTATAATTAACACTTTTTTCTTATTGAATTTGAAAATTTTGCATTAATAATTGTCAACTACTTTTTAAAATTTTTTATTCATTCTGAATTTTCTTTCTTGATTATTCAGATAATATATAAAATGTGATATAATATGGTTTAGGAACTTGATTGCAATTTTATTTATTTACTGCTTGTATGCAGGTTTTTATATACATTTATATTGCAAACAGAAAATATATAACTATAAGAAAAAAATATTATGTAGTTTATTTTGTTATAAAAAAAGTAAAAATTATAATTGAAAAAAACTAAAAACAATTGCCTAATAAAAGTTATATTCTCATTTTTTTTAAGTAAATGAGGTAAAATATTATAAGACGAAAAATACAGTTATGACAAAAACTGTTTTATTACGAGGAAAAATAGTTATATTGACAAAACTATACTACTTATTATGTAAAAATGTAAAAAATATAATATATTTTGTATCCAAAATAAGAAATATAAACATCTCATTATTTTTTGTATAATATTGGTTCCTTTTAAAATATTATTCCTGTGAATTATGTATGCATTTATATTAGTATTTTTTACACATTGAATTTTGAAAAACATTTCTTGTATTAAACATTAATAATAGGATATTTTGCACATAGGCTGCTTTTCAAAATTTAATTCCATTTGGTTTTTCTTTTTTATGCTTATGCAGATTAACTGATGCGAAAATACTTAATTTTTTTTGTTCTTTAGGGAACTTGCAATTTTATTAATTTAATGTTTATATGTAAGTTTTTATATTCATCTATTTATATATACAACAATATACGAACAGAAACAGATGTATATTATTATAAGAAAAGATTACTTTATTCGGCAAGAATATACTTTATAATAATTATGAAGAAAAATCTAAAAATATTCTGAAAATATTAATCTAAGTTATAAAATTATGGGAAAATCTAAAATAATGTATCAAATGAAAAACAATTAAATTAAAATGATATATATATAAAAAGATCCTCTTATCATTTTATTTAAATAATTCATTTCAAAATCAAATAAACTACCTCATAAAAGCATTCCAAGTCTTTATGTTTCGGCAAATGATTCAAATATAAGACGGTTTGAATATGAAGAAATATTAAATTTGAGAAAAATATTATTGTCAAATATATACTCTTAGTTATTTGAAATTTTGTTCTAATTTAGTTCTAAAATTTTCTGCAGTTATTATTTATTTGTCAAAGCAATAACAAAGCTCACAAAGCTCAAGAATTTACATTTTAAAATAAATGACAAGTAACTTGGTTGTATTTTATCATATACTAGTTTATCAATATATACATAAAGAACACATACAGAATACAAAAGTCAAAGGAGAATTAAAAGGAATGAACTATAAATATGACCATTTTGCATAACAAAACACATAATAGTATTTTTTAAGCGTGAATTATAAGGGATTCATAGAAACAGAAAATTGCAGAAAAACCCATAATAACATTAGCAATACAAATACCCTGAAGTACTTGACATTCAAACCCATGAAAAAAAGGGGAGGGGAGAGAAAAAAGTTCTGCATCTGAAGTGCTCTTAAGCTGTGTCAGCGAAACTGAAAATCATTAGATAAACTTAAATAAGAACACAAATATTTATACAAAATATAAAATAACTAGGTGTGAAACAAATTTTCCAGTAAGTTAGTAAAACTCAAAAGAAATAAATTACATCATCAGAAGATAAGCTTTATAAAGAAATATGTATCCTAAGGATATATTTATATATTCATTCAAATAATTTGTATTTATTAAAGTCAACTGTTTACTTTTAATTTTATTTTATTAATTTTCTTACATAAAATTGCATAATATACCATTATTATTTTGTAAACATTGTTTTACTTTCGTGTTACATCATTCAAACGTTTCTCTCTAAAGTCTTATTATTTAAAAAATTTCTCTTTACCATTTCAACCCAATCTTTTAACCGCAGAAAAATTTTCACTAAGTTGATACAAGTTTTTTAAATAAAAGTGAAAAAAGCGGTTAATTAAGGAAAATGCCTTAAAAAGATAAGGAGAAACTTAAGCAGTTATTTAATTATTCCTAATTAAAACTGCAACTCTCTTTCTCTCTTCGAAAATAAAAGTTTTAGATTTACTTTTTCCCTTCACTCCATTTAAATATAAAGGACATATTCTTCATTCTTTTCCTTCTCCTCTTTTTACTTCTTTCCCCCTCCTTTCCATTTTTAACATGCAAAGTAAGAAAAAAAAAATCACAGAGAAAGAAAAGTTGTTAAGACACTTTAATATTAAATTCACAACTTTTAACTTGCGGTGCTGCATCAGAAGATTATAAGCTAGTTAGGGCGGATAATGTGTTCCATGGGTATATTTGTGCAAAAACCAGATGGGAAAGAAAAGTAAGGTTGAACGAGTAAATAAGGCATATGCGGAAAGGAAACTTTACATGTTGCTGTGTCTTTTAGAGGAATAAATACAAAGCAATTTTTAATGAATTCCATTGCATTTTGAACTTGAATTAAACATTTTAAGCATACTATAGGGAACTAATCGAAGATTATTTATACATGTTGTTTACTTACTCGGATCACCAGAGGTATTAAAAATGCTTCTATATTGTTTTTCCTTGGTTTTCCGCAAATATTTTATGTATGAATTTATCTACCATTATTGGAAAAAATGCATATTTTTAAAGGCACTTCAAAATTTGTAGAGCCATTCGAACAGACCTATGCCTTTAATGTACATGCAATTGCAATTATGAATTAATTTACAAAATTTCATGTCTGAGTTGATTGTAAATGTGATACATTAGTAAAAAAAAAATCAAGAATGTTACAGAAAATGTTTATTTTTTATGATAAAATGGATTATTACTCTAGAATTTGCATTTGAAGTAAATGTCAAGTATCTTGGTTATTTTATCATAAACATTTATCATATATTTATTACAACCTTTTTCAATATATACATAAAGAACACAATCAGTACATAAATTAAAGAAGAACTGAAAATGAATGAACTACAAACATGACCATTTTGCATGACAAAAGTCATAATAGTATTCGTTACGTAAGTTATAACGGGCATCATAGAAGCACAATCAGATTGCATAAAAGCCCTAATATTAGCTATTCAAATACCCTGAAGTTCAAACACTTGACATTCAAACCGGTCAAAAATTCAATTTCGTCAAGTAAGGTTCAGCGGGTAAATAAGGCATATGTGAAAGGGAATTTACATGTTGTTGTGTCTTTTAGAAAAGGAATAAGTAATAAGCAATTATTAATGAATTCCATTGCAATTTCGGACTTGAATTAAATATTTTAAGCATTCTAAAGGGTATTAATCGAAGATTATTTATACATGCTGTTTACTTGTTAGGATCGCCGCAGGTATTAAAATGCCTCTACATTGTTTTTCCTTAGTTTCCCACAAATATTTTGAGTACGAATTTTGCTACCATCAATGGTAAAATTTCTATTGACCTCAGTATATCATATCTTATTCATATCATCTTTACTATCAATGGTAAAATTATATATGACGGTGCTGCGTCAGAAGATTATAAGCTAGTTAAGGGTGGATAATGCGTTCCATCGGTACATTTGTGCAAAGCCAGATGGGAAAGAAAAGTAAGGTTGAACGAGTAAATAAGGCATATGTGAAAGAGAAGTTTGCATATTGTTGTGTCTTTTAGAAAAGAAATAAGTACAAAGCAATTATTAATGAATTCCATTGTAATTTGGGACATGAATTAAACATTTTCAGTCTACTATAGGGAACCAATCGAAGATTATTTATACATGCTTTTTACTTACTCGGATCGCCAGAGGTATTAAAAATGCTTCTATATTGTTTTTCCTTGGTTTCCGCAAATATTTTATGTACGAACTTTTGCTACTATTACTGGTAAAATTCATATTTTAAAAGGCGCCTCAAAACTTTGTAGTATCATTTGAATAGAACTGTGACTTTAATGTAAATGCAATAGCAATTATGAGTTCTTTTACAAAAATTCACGTTTGAGTTGTTTGTACGTGCTACATTAGGAAAAAAATGTATTCCCTGTGTTCCCTGTATACTTCCTGTATCACGTAATTTTAGTAGCATTTGATGAATTTATTGTCCCATAATAATAGTAGCAAAGAAAAAAATATATAAAATTGCAGAATTCATTATAGAAAATAAAATTAATATTCTTAATATTTATTTTGTGTGTTCAAATAGCTTTCATCAAAGTAAATATAATCGTTAATGTACATAAACTTTCAGTCAAAATGTACTTTTAGTAGACAAACTTTTGCGTGAACTTTCTTGTTTTTTTCTGTAAGAAATAGTTTGTTGTTGCTTGGAATTTGTTTTGTGGATTTTCATTTTTTTTTTAAATTTCGAAACAACATAGATCTGTGAATTACAATGGCATAAGCTGTTGGTCTTTTCCACCATCTTTGGATTTGCAAAGGTTTTTTAACAAAGAATTTACAATAGCAAAAGGTTTACATTGACAATTATTTTTGTAAGCTCGTTTCCAGTTTATTGATATTGTCATTATGTTGTATTTAAACTGCATTGCAGCCAACATGTTTTCACTTTTGGGCATTTTTTAATTTTTCTTTTAATGCATCTACAACAATACTATCAATACTTGATTTCAGCTTTAAAACTCTCCATTTTTCATGCTATTTTAACAATGGTTTTATATACAATTAAAATAAAGCAAATGATTTCGATCAGTGGATTAAATTAGAAAAAATAGTTATATCGATAATTCGCAATAAATAAGTTAACTGAAAAATTGAAAGATGTGACAAAACAAATTACTTATGCCATAAAATACTGCTTTTGATTGAAGACTTCGCCATCATGTGCTACAATATAAATTACAGTTGCATTCGCCAATAACTTCCAGGGATAGTACAGATGAGTACTATGTTACTTTTCTTTGCTAAATTTCTTTCTTTTGAGTAATTTCTTTTGAGTTTTCTTTTGAGTAGCCGTTAAGTGCAGTCTTTACATTTTTCTAACTTGGACACTGTAAATATTATTTATTATTATGTATATCTGTTGCCGGTATTTCAAACAAAAAAAAGAACATGAATAAATAGAGTTATAGTGAAAAAAAGGAATTATTTTTAAAAAAATATTTAACGTTTCTTTACTACTTTTATCAAGTTTTTAAAAGACAAAAATAGTTAAGATAAAAAATTTTACTTGCTTTTTCTTTTTAAAGAAATTTAAAAAGTTTAAATTTTAAACTTTGTTAAAAGAAAGTCAAGAAATAAAATTGTTTTCTGTATTTACGAATAAGAAAAGTAAACAATCAAATACAAAAGAAAAAAAAAAAAAAAAAAAAAAACATTTTAACTACTATCAGCATTTTTCCAACTGTGAGCTCAGCAAATCCAATTTTAAAAAATTGTAACCAAACAAATGACATTTTGAGTAACCAGGATACAGTATATGCAAGAATATTATTGCCATACTTTACTTTCTCTCATTATTATGGATTCGTTAATGCACAAAATTTTCTATGAATTTGAGAAGAAACATGTAATGGCCATAATGAATACAGATATTTGAAATTATATTTATAATATTAAAAATATTTGGAAATTATAAATAATCGTTGTTTTTTAAATGGGCCTTGTACATTATTTTCTACGTAGTTGGAACAAATTATTTCATGAATTCTGACTTTCTAAAGACCTATTATTACTCCTAATATACTAAGGAGCTATGATTTTTACTTAAAGTTATTTCTGATAAAATGCATTTGTTTTCCATATGATATGCCTTGAGTCTACTTTTGTCTGATAGTGGCATAATAAATAATTAATCTAAATTAAAAAATGACTCTCTCCCTATTTTTTATTAGGCCTTGATATACATTGTTAAGATTAAAATTGTGTTGTGTAATTTTCATTGTGAGTGTAAAAAAACATCATAAAAAAGTATATTATGCAAATAAAATGGGCTACATAATTAGGAGAATTAAAATATTTTTTAAAGAAATTTAAGTGGAGTAGACTGTAAATGAATAATTTTTTTCAACGTTGAAATAAAAATAATTCATTAAATACATTTCCATTTATTATGAGATGCATAAAAATACATTTACACAAAAAAAACTTTCTGCATTTGAAAAAAACATTTCTCGGCCAAACATGTTTTCAATATAATCTGGTATCCTTTATTAACATACACTAACAGAAAAAAATGTAAAAAAAAAGTTTGGAAAAAAAAAAAACTTTTTTTCTTACAAAATATACTTAAAATAGAAAAATAATTAAGAAAATTTATTTTTAGACTTTTCAAAGAAAGAACATTTATGATTTCAATTCATTACCTAATCTTTATAAAATGATCTTTGTCATGAATTATATATTTTTTTGTGTTTGTAAAAATTCATAATTATTTAAAAATAAATTTAAGTAAAGTAGACGGTAAATGAATAATTTTTTACAACATTGAAATAAAAATAAATCATTAAAATATTTTTTCCATTTATTATGAGATTCATGAAAATAAATTTACACAAAAAACATTCTACATTTAAAAAACATTTCTTGGCTAAACATGTTTTCAATATAAACTTGTATCCTTTATTAACAGACATTTCCTAAATAAACAAAAAAAGTTGTAGAAAAAAATTTTTTTTTTTCAACCAAAATATACTTAAAATAGAAAAATAATTAAGAAAATTTATTTGAGACTTTTCAAAAAGCAATTATGATTTCCATTCATTAGCTAATCTTCATAAAATGATCATTGTTATGAATTACATATTTTTGGGTTGGTAAAAATTAATGATTAGTTATTTTTTAATTGTTTATTTTAGTTTTGATTATAATTATTTAATAAACAAAAACAGATTTTTTACGGTCTTCTCTTTATTTTTTAAAAGCACTGCTAATCTTCGAAATTTATATGTATTTAAAAACATAAATTTACGAAATGAAACAGTTTTTTTTTTTATTTAATTATTTGCATAAAAAGTGTGCTTTAACATTTTGAGATATCAAATATAAAGCTTTCTTTTTAAATAAAAAAGTTTGTCCCTTATTTCAATTTGTAAAAATTATATATTTTTTTTAACTAGAAATGTTTGAAAAATATTTTAACATTAAGCCTTTGATATTTTTTTTCTAAATTATATATTATTATACATTTCGTTATATAATATGAAAGTGCTATAAGTGTTAATTATTAATTGCCCAAAGTATTAATAATTAAACAAAGTTTTTTAATCAGATAATTTCTTTGTCTCTATTATACTTTCGTAGTAAGAACTATTCATTAAAATTATTTGTCTTTACTTTAATTTAATTTCATAGAAAGTGTTTATGCTTTTTCAAAAATAGTGCGATCCATTATTAATGGTCCAATTTGGTTAATATAAGATTAATTATGCATATAAAATAAATGCATATAAGTCAGAAATAACATTATTAATTTTTTATAACATTAAATTTGGTAAATATTTTTATAACATTAATTTATATAGGCCCTGAATGGCCGAGTGGCTAGCGCTCTGGCGCTCGGTACCACAGGTTTCGGGTTCGAGTCCCGGTGGGGCCATGGTAGTTTGTAGTGGTTCGGAATCCACTTTAAAAAGTAGGTCCCGGTCTAATAGGATCGTAGAGTGTTGCCGCATTGTGACTCCGCGTCCATGGCTTATTTTCAAGTTACACGCGCCCCCTGGGTAATGCAAAGTGAGTAACATCTGTGCAGCGCTTGCCTTAAGGCATCCAAGACCAAGCTGTCGAAAGTGTTTGCCAGCTTCATCAGAAAGAAAAAAAATTAATTTATATTGCATTAAAATGCAACATATATTTTAATTGATATGAATAATAGATTTTATAATCCCTATATATTTAAAAAACTTCCATACGTAGGATGTATGAATTTTTGATGTGGTTGTTAAGTTATTTATTGAAAAATATCATAAGAAAACCATATTCTCAGTTTAAATTATTGAAATTTCAATATTCAGGCTAATGGGGAACTTGCTTTAATAATTTTTATGTTTCATTATTATATAGGTAAAAAAAGTATGTCTATTTTTCTTAATTTTAATTTTTGATCGTAGTACTTATGGGTAATTAAAATATGATACTTAAAATATTTTTAGAAAGATGGATAGTAAAAACATTTGTACAAACGAAATAATGGGTGACTACAATTTAATATGTCTTTAAAGAATATTTTATATGCAAAAATTGTTTTTTCACTTGAATAACAAATGTCCATTTTTAAATGTATAAGATTCAATACATTTTTGCAATACATGGAGAAAACATTTTAATGATTTTTTTATACGAATTACTATTAGTTTTTTTTAACATTTTTTTTATTTAACACTTGTTTGCATAATTGTTGATATTTTGCAAAAAAACCAGACCAAGCCTTTAGAAAAAAATTTATAAGAAAATTGTATAGCCATTGTATAACATTGTATTTATAACATGAAATTTTCCTTTTATATAATATAAAGTAGTTTTAAAGATTTCATTATATGCATAAAGGGTTTATCAAAATTTCATATTAAAAGAGATGCATTTTATACACACATTTAGTTTAGAGTAAATAAATACTAAATACTAAATGATAAATAAATAATAATAAATAAATAATAAAATATTAGTTATTAACAAGTTTCAAATAACTGCTGAAAATAAATTTCTTTTTAAAAAATCTTTTATTTACTTTTGACTCTTACATTACTTTCATGTTAGTGGATAGATTTTCATTTAATTAAATATTAATCCTCGGTTTTAAAATGACTACCGTAAACTTTTTACATTGTTACAATACTTGAATAAAACAATATATATATTTTATTCAAGAATTGTTTTTATAACAATTTAATATACATATATACGTATAATTGAAATTCAGACACCAAGTTGAAATGTCACTAATAAAATCTGAAAGTAAATGTATCAAAATATTAAGAAAAATAATCACAAAACATGAAAAATTATCTAATAAAACTCAAGTAATATTAGTGAAATAAGCACTAATGTTATTTTATTAAAGTTTATTAAATATTGAAAATACATTTAAACCTTCATCTTATTTATGAAAAGTCATAACATCTTATGGCATTGGGAAATATTGAATATGCAATTGAAAAAAATATTACTATTATATAAAAAAAAATGCGGTTACAGAGAAAAAATTGGCATGCAATTTTATAACACGTTGGAAAATATATCAAGTTCATTTCATGTTGTTTCTTTTACACGAAATCGTCTTTTTAAGTAAAAAGTAAATATTATTTTAAAGCCTTGTACCTATTTATACATAAATATATTAAATTCTTAAATTAATTTAAACATTTTTATTTCATTTTATATTTTTCAAATTCAGTGATTTCACTGTATTGCATTTAATAAAGTTTTAACCAAATTCTCGGAAATTCATAAAATCTTTAAAATTCCAAAATTTAATGTATTTCTTTTCTATTCGAATCTTCACGTTGTGCATTCGTAGACGTATAAGTTTGATCTGAAAATATGCATGCTATAATTGATTATAAATATACATTTTCTGTATAAAATATCCAGAATTTATAATTTAAAACACTCACATAAAAGATATCGTTATATATTTTTTGTAAGTTGATATTACTGAACTGTATTACTACACAGAATATGAGGTCATATGTCACACAGTATGTTGGCAGCAGCACATTTGGTAATGAAACATTTGATGAATTTCATAATGAAAAAATTAGTTGAATAAAGAGTTTACTATAAATATTTGTTGTAAACAAATTTTGGTGCCGAGTAGTTAAAAATGTTTCAGAATACCTACGATAAATTCCGACTGTTAAAAATGCAAGCATATGAATGACATAAAGCATTCAAAGCAGATCAAGAGCTGATTTTATTTTGTCTAGTCGACATTTAACTGCTACTATCAATGAAAACATCGATAAAATTAAGAAATATCAAAATTTTCATACGAGTCTTAAAGAGTGGTTCAAGAGGTGAATGTATCTTTTAAATTCGCTCATTAAAAGCATAATAACTGGTGATAAGTTATGTGTTTACGATTACGAATTATAAACAAGCCAACAGTCTTTGAAATAAAGATTCGAGCATGAAAAGTCAATATTCAATGTCAAATTTGCTCGAAACACATCATACTAAAAAGTTTTAATTTATTTTATTATTTTTATTTCAATGGTGTAGGGCACTCTAAATTCCTTTCAGATGGACAAACGATGAATAAGGAATATTATTTTGAAGTCATGTGGCATTTTCGAAAAAAAGTCAGATTTGTGGAAGGACAATTCATGGATTTTTCACCACGATAATGCACCATCTCACACAGTCATCATTGTACAAGAGTCTATCGTCAGAAACTCTACGACTGTCATCTATCAAGAACAGTCTGAAGTATTCACCTGATATGATACGTGACATTTTTCTATTCCCACAAATAAAATTACCACTTCGAGGAAGATATTTTTGTTTCGAATGGGACATAAGTTAAATTCAGTAAAGAACTGTAGGCTATACCTTAATCAGCCTACGAAATATAATCGAGGATTGAATCAAGAGCGTGTCGTAATTATATTGACCAAATAATAAATTGTTTGAAGGCAACAAAATAAACTTTGAAGAATAAATTGATTCTTTTGTGTTTCACGTAACAATTCAAATACTTTTCGCGCAGAATGTAGAGAAATATTTATAATATATACATCCTTAAAACAGTCTAGACATAATAATTTACAGCATAATTGTAGCAAACTGTAATTATTCATTCATGTCTTTAACATAAATATAAAATTATGCTGCATTGTTCAACTACATATTCAATTTTATTTGTGTTCTTACATACTGTTCATAATCACTAACTCTCCTAAACATTGCAACCTATAGATCTTATTTATTTTTCCCCTTTTAAAATGATGTAGAATTATTTATATCTTGAAATGCCTGTAAAACATGTTTTTAGCGCTGGGGAGATTCAATAATATAAATATCTATTAGTAGTGTATGTTACGTTAAATAGTTTGAGAATATTGCAATAAAGTGTCCTATTGCAAGAGAAGATCATTGATTCTTTTAATATATAATACATTTTATTGTATTGTATTATTACCGTATAAAGTAAAATTTATAGTTTCATTTAATTATTGCAACTAAAATATTTTACACGACTTACATATTTATGTATGAACCGAGAATTATTGAAGGGAGGTTATTAATAATTAATTTGCATGAACTGAGATATTATTAATTTATTGATTGCACATTCACTTCAACGCTTTATAGTGTTAGTCAACAATGAGGCCTTTCATTTTTTTGATACAACTGCATAAAAAAAAAAAAAGCTATTTTTTTAATTACCTACTAGTAATATTAAGGAGATAAAATTAAGGAAAAAAAAACAATTTTGA
This sequence comes from Caerostris extrusa, assembly GCA_021605095.1. NCBI lineage: Eukaryota > Metazoa > Arthropoda > Arachnida > Araneae > Araneidae > Caerostris > Caerostris extrusa. The sequence goes on from BPLR01000684.1 coordinate 35,547, forward strand.
AATTGTGCACACACTAATTCATTAAGTGTTTTACAAAATAAATTAAATGTTTTTTTGTTTTTTTGTTTTTTAAGGATCAACTGAAAAAATTCGAACCATTTTTTATATGTTTATTTCAAATGAAACTTTGTTACTCAAATTTTTTTGAGATTTAATTGCACTTTTAAAATACCAAAGTCTTATCTAACTAAGCTCTCTGCTATAGAGTTGAATTTTATTCTGAATTCTTCCAATTCAATAGAATTTGCTTTGAAAAACATTCTACAATGCATAAAAATACCCTTAATACAATACGGACTTAATTATGTAATAGTATAAAAAAATTAGCAATCAACGAGGGTTATTCATCTAATAATCTTTTCTAAAAAAATATTTTCTTGTTATTTTCCAATCAGGTTTTTCAGTTTCTGAGATTTGTACCCAATTGTTTTACCGCTTCCAATTGTTTTTTCAATTCCTACTATCAGTTCACGTTCTCCCTATACATATTTATATATAGTGTCCAAATTTTCAATCGTTAATAAAATACTTTTTATTCATCCACTCAAGTTCAAGTACATTTTTTTAAACTTCTGATGGATGGCAATTGATGTTAACATAATTTTTTCAAATATTAATTTATCAATTAAATTTAAGAATGTGTTATATGGGAGAAATATTTCTCTCAGGTTCTCTTATATGTGATATTTAGCAGGATATAAATTTAGGAATAAATACCGTCAGTGGCGAAGCGTGTAGATCACTGGAAAAAATTAATTTTTCATTCTGGGTTCTAGTGAGTCAAGGAAGCAACAATATGAAATATGTGAATAAATTAGTGAGTGATGGAAAGTGTGTATGTGTGAGAGAGAGAGAGAAAGATAATGTTTCATAACTTAAAAAATGAATGAAAATTATTTAAAAAGACTTTCTACAAGATAGTGAAAAAAAGTAGGAATTGACTTTAATTTTTTTTTATATTACTTGTTTATTAAAAATTATTACATACTCATGTATTTTAATATAAATTGTATCAAACTCTTTATTGTTGAGAATTAAAAGCAATAAAAATATTTTAGTTACTGACCTTCTGATATTAAAAAAGAAACCATTTGCTGCGAAGTTTGCCCAAACTAATGAAATAGAGGCTCCATACAATCAATGCCTGGTGCTTCCACCGCATTCTTTCACTAAGGATTCAATGGAATGTCTTGGGAAGGTACGGGAAAGACAAGGACTTCCTAACAAAAGGTTATTAAGAAAGAGAATTTCGTGGTGCAAGCTTTTTTATTTCACGTAGATAGCTAAAGGCTTTAGTGCTTACGGGATTGTTTGGATGTAGTAAAAGCTGTATAGCGGATGCCTTTTTTGTTGTTTCAGTAACTCGAAAATGAAAGTTTATTAACAAAAAAACGTTTTAAATTATAACGTAAAATGAACTGTAAAATATAACAATTTTTTTGGTTGAAACTGGCAATAGGCTAAGTTGTTTTTGTCTGATAAAATAAAATATAATAATAAATTTTACTCAATATTCTGCAATTTATTGTGAATATGGTAGTGTTTTTTCTACCCAAATAAGTTAGTTAACCGCTCGGTGTTTGTTCTACTCATATGGGGTAGTTAACCGCTCAGTGTTCTACCTCATATGGATTAGTTAACCGCTCAGTATTTTTTTCACCCAAATATGATGTTAACCGCTCAGTGCTGGTTCTACTTAAATATGGTAGTTAACTAAGCTTATTGTTTTTTTACCCAAATATGGTAATTTACACGCTCATTATTGTTTGCCCAAATTTTATAGTTAACAGTTTAGTGTTGGTTCTACTAAATATAATAGTTAATCGCTCAGTGTTGTTGTTTTTATCTACGCAAATGTAGGAGTAAACCACTCAGTGATTCTACCCAAATATGGTAGTTAACAATTTAATGTTTTTGTCTGTCCAAATATGATAATTAACTGCTCAATGTTGGTTCTTCCTAAATGTGGTAGTTAACATCTCGTGTGTTTTTTCAATCCATTAATGGGTAATTTACAGTGAATAGTAAACTAAAATGCGCATGTTTCCTCTCTGCCTTTGGGTGTAAATCTGAGAACAAGACCTGCATATTAGGAAATCTTTGTCTTTCCTGTCTTATCTTAAAGTATCCATCACGCTAAATCGCGATTGTAAAATTGGTTTCAAGAAATTTGCTATTTATTGTAGAAATTAGTCGAAAACATCACATGTTTCGCGTTAATAAAAACCTCTAAAAAACAGCAGATGCAATTTTAATTTTCAAAAATTAGAAATTATGTCTATTTTATTTTTTAAAAAAAATAATTTGTAAAGAAATAAGATGTTTTTCTATAAATAGCTGTTACCTAATAGTTAATTCAATAAATTGAGAGCGTAATGATGAGGGGAGGAAAGATTCCTGTGTTAGTCACATTACAAATCCACCACAGACTATGACATGACTGAATCGAGTTGAATAATTTATTGAAGCAAAAAATTTCAAAAATTAGTCCTCAAACAGTAGAATTTTCTTCGAACCTGTCGATGAGGTTTCACCGGCTGAGGTAAAATTAATCAAAAAAGGTTATTACTTGTTTTAACACCAATTACGATTAGCTGGATATTAACATTAACTTCAAATGCTTAGTTTAGGAAAACCTCTGATGCCTTATATAAACTTGCATTACTGTTTTAGCCTATTCATATGTCTTCATTTGATTCCATTTTTGTATTTAGGATTTCTAAATTATTTAATTTTTCAAACATTTTAGAATCAAAATCTTATTAAGAAATTGCAAGTTATTCTATTAAATATTATTTTAAATACGAAATCATAATTTAGTTAATGGTTTCTTTTAATTTTAGTTTTGTGCTGCAACAATGAAATTATACTGAGCTAGAAAATATATTCATTTGAAATATTTATTCATAATAAAATTTTTTCTAATTGCTTTAATTATGTACTCCTTTTTATGTTTAGTCGTATAATTTTCTAGAATATTAAATAAAACTAAATTGCATACGTTTAATATATATTTAGAGAAAGAGCATTATGAAAGAATACCATAAGCACGCACTCCGGTTTCAGAAATAATTATTTTTAACTAATAGATATTAAATGCGTGATTTCTACAAAAACATACTAAATTAAAATTTGGTTAATATTAGCGACTAGATATGTATGATCCAATGATGACCGGCACCTTATTATTGTGCATAATATATAATGAAAATTTTATTCGGATTTTTTTCTCAATTCCACATTGCTCGGAATCTTCATCTCCATAATTTGGTTTAAAAAAAAAAAAAAAAAAAGAGAGAAAGAAATAAAAAAGAAAAAGAGCAATACGTAAC
>BPLR01000685.1:0-42577 GCA_021605095.1 Caerostris extrusa
ACAAAAAGAATGGTACTTTATAATAAGGTGCTAATTTATAACTTGAAATGCGTGCAGCAATGAAATGGGTGATAATAATACACGAAAAACTGAGAAGCGATAATCATAGTACCATACATATTTAAGTACAACTTCTCAATTTCTAAAACAAACAGTGAAGAGCTCTATTTTTCAAAGCATAAACTACTCGGTTTTATAATGCAAGATCTAATTGCTGCTATCATTCTATGTACTCTGGTTCCGCTAATTTCATTGGCATGTCCTCTATCGATACTAAAGTCTGAACTTCTTTCACTACATGCCGGTTTGTTTCGCTTGATCCATCTATGTTGTTATCAAAGACACTTCGCTTGTTTCTGACAATTGCTAGAATTTTACTCACGATATCAATGAAAGGATTATTTTTTAAATCCTCTGACTCTGGTGGTTTGGGAGGTTGAATTTGACAGTTTTTCTCCAAGCAGGTAGCCGCCTTGTAGGTGATGTTCTTGGGCAACTCTGTGGAGTTCATGCATGCCATGAGGGCGTTTTTGTAGACCATGGAATTGCAATCGTAGCAGTTGGGAGTGTAGGCTGAGGGATCGTTGGAGTAGCAGCATATGTGCACCACGTCATTCTGAAGTGGGGTGTAGCTGAAGATGACTGTTGAATAGGCCAGCAGTATGCCAGACACGATGAAGAAACGAATCATGATGGATGGTTGGTATGGATGATCTAAAAGAGAAAATCATATAAATAATTTTGAAATAATACAGAAATATTTTTATCAAAAATAGCAGTGCAGATTTTTATAAATATGATATTACAGAAAATACATTCATTTAATATATGCAGCATTTGGGGGCCGGAGGGCCGAATGATTAGAACTTTGGCGATCGGTACCACAGGTTTCGGGCTTATGTTCTGGCGATGCCATAAATATTTGCAGTGATTTAGAATACACCTTAAAACATAGGTCCCTGCCTAAAATGACTGCAGAGCGTTGAGCGTAGGGCTAACAACCCTACCCATAAAAAGAAAAACCACATCCCATGTTTCGGATTATGATAGTAGGCAGAAGAGCTTGGCCCACCATGGGGGTTGCCAATAAATAAGAAGAAGGAGAAGAATATGTAGCATTTTTTTCTTGATATTTTTTTAACAAAATCAATTGATTCATGTATTAGTGAAAAGTTAAATATCAGATTTACTTTAAGAATTGCATGTTATATTAGTGAAATTCTTGAAAAGAGAGGTGTAAAAGAGCTTTATTGATACGTACTTTAGTTTTCATTACTTTGAATATCTTTTCGTTTAGTTTCAAGAAATAATTTTCATATTTATTCATGAGGGGCCTAATGGCTGAGTGACTAGCACTAATAACGGTGCTACAGGTTTTGCTTCGAGTCCTGGCTGTGCCATGGGTGATTGTAGTGATTCGGAATTCACTTTAAACCGTAGTTCCCTATCTAATATAATTACACTACTACTACTACACACCACATCTCTGTGTCTGGAGTTGAGTTACCCCTATACAATTCGGGAATGATGTGGATGAGCGTAGTCTTACTGGACTCCGTGATGCTCTATAGTCATATGAGACTGATACCTACAGCTTAAATTGGATTCGAACCACTACAAATATCCATGACACTTCGAAACTTGAACCTGTGGCACCGAGCTCTAGGGCGCTAGACTCTCGTCCATTCAAGCATCGGTCTAATATATGACTGTAGACGTTGAGCATATACCTGACAATCTAGTAAAAAGGAAATATCTCCTGCCTCGAAACCTAACAGTAAGTAGACGCCCTTAGCCCAATTAAGAGACAGAGGATTTATGCTTGAAGTTATCTATAATTAATGTGGGCATACATTCAGTTTTGAATGTACTATCCAACGACAGGCACCCTATCCTGCCTACCCAAATACATCTTCGGAACGCCATTATAAAACTTTAAATAAAAAAAAAATGGAAACAATTTTTTAACATTTTTTTCACGTGTTCGTTCCAGTTCTGCTTTTTTTTTCATTTTTATCTCCTGAAAATAAAAATATGCAACTGTAAGAGCATAATAGCGCGGCGATGAGAACATGAAGGTCTTTCATGTATCTCACACACATATAAACAAGTATGAAATAGCAGAAGCCGTAGAATATCACTCGCTCCCAACTTCAACTCCCTGAATTAAAAAAATTATGGCTTCAGTGGTGTAAAGCGGAAAAAAATAAGCAAGGGAAAAAAAATGGAGAGGTGAATTTTTGTTGTTCGTAGAAATGTTTCAATGGTGGAATTTAACCAAAAATACCAAAGAAGAAGATATTCACAATGTAATGATTGTATGGTTTGAAAGAGGGGTTATTAGTTTTAACCAAGATAAGTATTTTATGAGTATTTCTTTAATACATTAAACATCATAAAGTGATTGAATCGAATTCTGAAAAAGTTTCTATAGAAAGTCGTTGGATAGTATTATTCAAACATTTTTCACACCAGTAATTTGAATCATACGAATTTTATTGAATATATATATTGTCTGCACAAAAAGGTTCATGCATAAGCTTTTCCTCTCTGTCAATGAACTTTGAACAGGCGATAAAACACAGTTGAATTCGCGATTCTTAAAGAGATGTTAGCTATCAAAGTAAATTATCAAGTTTCTGTAAAAACATTTTACTCCTATTTGAAATCTACATCAAAGATATCTAAGCAAATTTGTTTTTCTGAAAAGTTAGAATTAAATAATATATTTTTTCACGTGTAAATTCCGGTTCCTTTCATTAAAAAATAAAAACTATGAAGAAATATACGTTTTTAGAATTTATTCTTTTGCCAGTTTTTATGGGTTCATTTATAAACATCGTTCCCATTGGAGATCGATATAATAGCTTGCATTAATTAATTAAACCTCGTAAGAAAAAGTAATATGTATTGAGATAATCAATCAACTGAATAAAAAATTTATTTAATACTTTTTATGTTTAAAAATTACAAAAAAGATGATTTAATAAAAAAAGAGTTTAATTTATTTTTCATCTTTGTGTCGTTTTTAATTACATGGTAAATTAGCAAAGTACACTAAAAATCATATATGACAACTTAAGGCATTTCTTCTTCTTTATTGGCGCAACAGCCCCTTAGTGGGCCAAAGCCATCTGCCTACTGGCAAATTTCGGAACAAGAGATGCTTTCTTTTTAGGGGCCAGGGTTGTCAACCCTACGTCCAAAATACACATACTATTATCTAAAATTAATAAAAGCCCTTTTTTCGTGGCAACCTTATCCATGAAACATTTATTTTTGTAAATACTTACACTTCGGAAGTAATTTGTACATAAATTGGAAAAAAAAAAAGTGGGATGAATTACGCATTTGTCTAAACATAACCCAATAATCGAATTATTTATTTATTTATTAATTACTAAATAATTAAAATAAATATAAAAATCTTTTGCAAAAAACATTATAAAATTATATTAGTAAATTATAATAGAAAAAAAATACCAATGTAAATAATTCTAAACACAATGCTCAAAATTCCAACAAGAAAAATTTAGTGTATAGATACTTAAAAATTAATTTAATGGACAAAAAACTTAAAAAAAAAAAACTACTTTAAATGTCTGTTTCAATTTAATGTACTTTTAGTATCTTTCGAAAGTGAATTTAAAAAACATAATTTTCAAAAAAATTATTTACATTTCTGCGGAATCTTTTTCAAGCGCTTGAGCAATTGAGTGAAACACTTAAAATACCTTTCAACGCAATTTTATTCTTCATGCACTCTATTTCTGTGTTAATTTCTTTTAAAAATACATAGAACTAATGTAGTACAATCGTTATCGATATTTTTTTATTATGATTTAACTATATGTCAGTGTAATTTTAGGACCCTATATTTAATCAACATATGTAGTTAATCAAAGTTACTTTATACCAAATTAAATATTTAATATGTAGTAAGTCAATAGCAACTTTTATTTGGTAAATTTGAGAACTGAAATTATTTAGAATGATACGTAAATAAAGGATGATATATGTACTACAATAATTAAACCGTAAACCATAATTAATAAAATAAAAAAAAAAAATGAAAATCAGACAGGATTTTCTAATTTTTATTAATTTAAAAAATATTTGCTTTGTCAATAAATAAAAAAAATAACGCAAACTATTAAATTAACCATGAAATAATTGATAAAGTAAATATGGAAAATTTTTGTCACCTGAAGGAGGATATGAAAATTAAGATAAGTTTACTTAGAAAGATTATTTGAATTTCATTAAATATTTATTGAAATTGTTTAATATTCTTAAATTAATTATTCTTCAAAATCATTAAATATTCTTATTAAATTAATTTTATTTATGATATAGAAAAATAAATTTGCACACATTAATTTATTAGATTAAATATTGAAATATAAAATAATGATATCTGTTATTAGGTTTTAAAATAACATTTTGATATCTTTTCAAGAATTTTTTTATATTTTTAAAATTAACCAATAAAATGACTGTACATTTTTAAAAAATATTTTCAAAGTAAAAATGTAAACAATATCGAATAACATATTTTGAAATTATTTAAATAAGTGAGATTTTTGGATTGCAAAATACCTTATTAATAGTAGAAAAACTGACTACTTGCAAATTACCATAATTTTGTAAAATATAGCACTTTGTAGGAATTTATTTATTAAAACTGATCAGTTATGTATTAGTTATGTTCTTATTTTCAGTGCTAAATAAGTTTTATTTCTTATATTTTGATGGAATAAAAATTTTGCTCAAATCATGAGCTACTAATAAACGTCTCTTTGATTTTTTTTTTTTGCTAGGCAAAACTTTTAAAAAAAAAAAAAAATATCCTTTTTCCTTATATTTATTTCTCTTTGCTAATTAAAAAAAATTTTTTTCAAACTTTTTAAAAAGTGATATCATTTCTTACATTTATAGAATTTCATTTCTATAACCAATTATAAACATACGACTAATTATAGTCTCACATGATGTTTATTTGGTGACATATTTATTATAATATTCATGTTCTTTTCAGTACATAAGATCACAAAAAGTTAAATCACTCTGCAACATATTATATATATATTATTAATCTCTTTGAGTGCATTCTACTAAAAGTATTAAAACTTTAAATCTCCAGTTAAGTCCAAGAAGATACAGATTAGTTCTAAAGCCTTACATAATTAGGTTCTAGTCAGTGGAGATATATCCTAAACTAGACAGCTTAGTACTTCAGATGTAATGGGAGAGATCTTACGCCATGGTTCATATTTAAAGCATTTTGGAATGTCCCAAAATGATCAACATACCAGCATGTCTACCGAATTTAATTGAAAGAGTTTCATTTGATCTAATATTGTAATAAGAATTGTTTACAATACATAACTTTATGAAAAATGTAAAAACAAATACAAATTTAAATGAAACAAAAATGTGAAGATTTAAGTTTTAGTATTGTCAATAAATATTTGTTCTCTAAAAAGTATGCAGTCATATTATTATTGATATGGCTTTAGCAGCAAGATGAAATGTACATTTTAAAACTAAAAGAACTCGATTAAAAATAACAGCAATGGGTTAAAAAAAAATCTATAAGTCAAAAAGTTTCTTCTTTTTTGTTTAATAGGGATACGAAATCTCCAAATGAACCCCTAGAAATGCCCGGTACAATTTTTTATACAATGTAGGTTCAGTTTACTAGGCCATAAAGTTGTACTATGATAAAGATAAGTTTTCCTCATATCCCCATTATGCGGCCTCATGGTCAATTGGCCAGCGCTCTGGCTTTTTGGTACCGCAGGCTTCAGGTTCGAATCCTGGCGGTGGCATGGATGTTTATTAGTAGCTATGAATCCATGTTAAACTGCAGGTCCCGGTCTAATTAGCCTAAAGTGTGCACAAAATGACCGTAGAGAGACAAATTAAATCATATCTTCATTATAGTGGTAAAAGACATTTACCTCGTATTTAAAAATGACACATTTTCTCGCATTTCAATTTCGCTGTAACGATAAATTAGAATTTTAATCATTAGTAATTATAAAAAATAATTATTTCTAATAGTGTATGCAAATTAAAGACATATTTAAACATGCCCATTTTTAGTGGCCTGATGGCCAATTGGCTAGATCTCTGGCCTTTGGTAACACGGGTTTCTAGTTCGAATCCTGTCGATGACATGGATACTTTTAGTGGTTCGGCATCCAAGTTAAACAGTAGGCCCCGGTCTAATTAACTTAAAGTGACAAAAAATGATCGTAGAGTGATAAACCAATCCCTTTTTTAATGAAGTCAGTGTATATAAAATTTGTATTCTTCATAAAATTATTTTTTAAATGATTGTTTTGTTTTTATGTTAGTGGATGAAATAAAATTGTTATGATTTTCCCCAAACGTGATGCTTCTGTATAAATATTTTTGACAGAATTGTGTCAGAAAATTAAACAATTTTCTGAAAACTCTCAACTTTTGGCATCACTAATAAATTTCTAAGGGGTATCTCATTATATAGGTATATTAATTAGTGAAAAACTTTTTGGAGTCCCAAAGTCTTTTATTGAAACAATTTTGTTGAAATGGATTGGGGACATAAGTTATTGGCTAACTTAATACCAGAAGCCATCAAATCAAGGTGTTAAGTTAGAGGCGTAATTAGGGGTTTCAAATGTATTTCTTGAAATCAATTAGTAATACATATGTATTAGTCTTGAAGACAAGAAAATGATTATATTATACAATTCTACCAACTATGGACATTATTCAACAAACCTTTTATATAACTGAAGATTATATTTAAATTCACTTTCTTTTAAGATGATATTGTTATATTTAAAAGATTTTATAGCATTACTTAATTATTTTATGCTGCTTATTTCGGAATGGGATATCTTATAATATAATGTGAAAAGGCAAAATAAAATCAAACAAATGTTATGAAACATAAATTGACCTTAATATCCTTTAAATTTTTGATGTGAATCTTCTTTTTATTTGTAACAATATCATATTATTTGATGTAATCCTTTAAATAATTTTTCAATCTATAAGAAATTTTATATAAGTAATTTCTTTATATTTAAAATCCTCACTCTATGAGATAAGTAACAAAACAATCTGACGATATTACATTAGTTATTAAAATAAAGTCAAATAATAAATATAATTTCTTATTAAATAATTAAAGTTAACTATAAATACAATGTTTTTACAATGTGCTTCAGATTGTTTATAATCAAAATATAGCAAGTTATATAATGTATTGAAATAATTTAATGAGGAAAGACAAAGAAGTGGTAGATAAAATTTTACTTGCATTAAAAAAATATTTTTTTAAATTGTTTATTTTTTCATTTATTTCTACATTATATATCTTCAAAACAATTAACAATGCTAAGTTTTTTTATATGAGGGTAGGGCAGGTTTATATAGGGCATAAAAACATATGCTATACATAAAAACCTACTAATGTTTCGGAATCTGCAAATAGGCAGACGGCTTTACCTCACCATTGGGTTGTTGCGCCATTGAAGAAGAAGGTAGTTTATATGCTTATTTATAGTTAATAAAATTACATAATATAATTATGTATTCATAAAAGAAATAAAAGTGGATTTTAAATAAGAAAAGTTATGTACATCTGGCTAAATAAACGGAATTCTCAGTACACCATTACGAGTACCAATCATAGCCTTGATTTTCATTACCATGCAATCGATGTTGAAAAAGTAGCATTCATATCCGTTTCTGTTACCTTCAAGGACAATTTAAAGCAAGCATAGATTGGGAAAAATGGGAAAAATTTGGGATATTTGTGAAAAAAGTTGTCTTCTTAATGGCCCATTTCAATATGCTCCATGTTTTTTTTTTCAATTATACATAGATTTTGCAACTTGACATGCAAATGAAATATTGGACATATACCTCAAGGTCTGCAAATAAACTCATACATCATAGTGGATCGATGAAGAGCATAATTATCATCTTGATTTTGCTTATTTGGATTGGCTTCAGATTGGTAGAACTAGATAAATGACAAAACTTTTTTTATCAAAATTTTTCATGTAGTCTACAGCTGTTATTTTACTTCACACTACAGATCTTAAGTCATCATGATAACAAAAAATCCTCACAATAATATATTTTATAAAAATGTTGTTAAGGATAATAGCATTCAATAATTTTTGTTCAACCTGCTTATATCTATCTTGGTATTAAAATAAACAATTTTCTCTTAATTATTTTTTAACACATATTAACTTCTAATTGTTTGCATTAAGATTTTCAACAAGTCAAAATGACATCTTTAAACAGTAAATTCGTTAATATGGACCTTAATGTTCATGTTTATTTTGTGTGTTGAATTTTTTTTATTCATCTTAATCGATTTCGAACTTTTTTTTTCAACTAACAAAAAGAAATCAATCGATTGATCGATTGTTTTTGAGAAGATAAAATTATTAACTTAGCTCTGAAAAATATTTTAGCTAACTTTTTTTTTCAATATTTTTAAGAAATTTTTTTTTTTTTTTTACATTACTTCTCTCTTTCCTCTAGGATGCTCCCTTTTTCGAAGTTAATTAAATTCTTAATCAATTTGTTTCGAAGTTAATTAAATATTTGATTAGCTTCTGATCTGCTAATTATTCTATATCGGTCATATCGATTTCTAGATTTAGTTTTATTGAAAGTTTGAAGATTTTCTCGATTTTTTTTTCTGAAAAAAAAAAGTTTTTGTTAATTATTTTTGGTCATTCAAAATCCAAATCATTAGAACATGATGACAATACATTTGGACACTTAAAAATTTAAAAATATGCATTTTGATTTAAGAACATTTTTACACTAAGGACTCTACTGTGTAGAATAGTCTCCCTATTATATTCCAGGAGCACTTTAAGAAGTAAATATTCAAGATTTCTGCAAAATAATTAATTCTGTTAAATTAATATTTAATTTCTCTTTAAATATTTTTATTATACCGCAATAAAAAATAAAATTTCTTGATTTGTAAATATTGATTCATTGCAATTTTTTAAAAATGAATTTAAACACAAGAAAAAAATTTAGAAGTTATATTTTATTTGTTTTTTACTCGTTATATTTTTACTCGTTTTTAAATGCACATTATTGACATATAATAAAATGCAATTTTTTATGATTATAATATTATGTAATATACAAATACATATATTATGGATCTATATATTACTGTATATAAAATAATCTCTTAAGTTAATGATTGTTTCAAATAAAAAAATATTAAATGTTTATGAAAACTTCTTAGAGTTTTCGGTGCATACTATTTTAACTATAAATTATTATATATATTCAAACAATAAATTCATGTACTTATTTCATGAAATAAATAAAGAAAATTCATGCATTAGTACATGATATATAGAGTCTTTACGTCAGTGAAGAGTTTAACAAAACGATTTATTATTGTACTTTTGTTAAATTATATATTACACTTTCTCAATTAGGATTAGTGTAACATACGAAATATTATTATGTGAAATTGCATTAACTCTGAAATAAAACGAAAATAAAATAACAAACTTTATTGACTAGTTTAAAATTATTAACACATTCCAATTCTTTTTGGCTCATGTTTGTAGCATTTAAAAATAAGAAATTATGGAACAGAAAGTATTAGTGTAGCATCTATTAACGAAATTCAGCACATAAATATATCCCAAGAGGGAAATTTTAATTAAGTTTTACTCTAAACTTTGACAAATTATCGTTGAACACGGCAGTTGTCTAATGAAATATTCTCTGAAAAGGATGATTGCTTTTAATGATAATCTAATTGTTTATTTAATACCAATTGACAAATGCCTGACCAATATTAATTTTTCAACGTATCTTTGTGAAGACACAAAATATATATAATGAAAATTTTGTTTAAGCCCATAATAATAAAAAGAACATTTGTTTGAAGATAATGTGTCTTTTTATCTCCATGGAGTGACTTTAATTATTAAATTCGTTATATTAAAGAAGCTTATTTAATGTCATCTTTTAAATAAATATAAATTATAATTTGTTACATAACAGCTATCTAATATTATAGGACGTTGTTCTTTGCCTGTATTAATATTACTAATGTGGAAAATAAAATATAAAAATATTCTACAATAATATATAGTATATATATATATATATATTTAATTATTTAATAAAGGATATTATTATCTTGTTTTATTTTCTGGATTAAAATATCGTAGATAATATAGTGCATTAAATTATCATTATTATTTATCACTATTATTAAAACGAGTATCTTTTCTTAATGCGAAATTTATAAAATATAAAAAATAACAGTTATATAATGTATACATTTTATATAACAGTTATTTTTTATTGTCATATTTCTATATACATATACATCGATATTTTTTTAGATATAAAGACAATATTTTTCTATCTACTTGTGCCGACACACACACACATATGTATAATGTATATATATATATATATACATATACACACATACACACACACACACACACACACATATATATATATATATATATACATATATGTGTGTGTGTATACAACCCACAACGTAAAGACCAAAGATTAACAGACAATGAATGATCTAGAAATAGGACCATTTTAACCAACAAAAACCAATGGCTGTATTCGTTACATGCAATTTATATAACAAAACTACATAATTGTAAACAAAATTTGTATAACAAAAAAATATTTCGGAATACAAAATACCATAAGGTGCCTCATATTCAAAATGAATATTTAATTTTTTTTCTGTGAAGATAAATATGAAATATTTATGAATTCAATGACATTAAATTCATAAATGTTTCTTGAACATAAATACATAAAGAACTTTAAAGCAAAAAATAATTTATTTATTTTCATAATTAAAATAATTTATTTATTTTTCAGGATTAATTAAAATTTTTGCTAATTATAATATTATTATAACGAATTTAATAACATCATAATTCATCAACATTCTAATTAATCATGAAAATAAATTCAATTAATTAATCATTAATGCAGTACAATTATTTATTTTTTAAATTGGCTGTAAATTAAAATGTATTGATTGTTCAGGAACAATACAATTTTGTTCTGGCACAAGTAAATTTAAAAATATTGACTTTATATAAAAAACATTTCAAGACAATATCTATTTATTTGTTTGGTTTTGCATTCCTTTGATGTCATTGAATGTTGCTGTAATACGAGTATTTCAAAATTGAAAATTTTCAATATATGTGAAATTCACATTTGGTTTCTTACCATGTCCTAAACTGGTTTTGACTTATTGAAATTGTAATTGAAATCTGAAGATTTTTGTCCAACATTTCACTTTAAAACTGACACTTATTTCCCTCTTATTGATTCAAAAAAGAAATTTAGATCTTTTAGTAGCTTGAGTAAGTTGACAATATAAAAACTCAAAACAACGATTTCTTTACTGCAAAAATATATTCGAAACACAAAAAAAGAATAATAACGCAGTCTGAATAACATGTATTGAAAGTAATTGAAGAATTTTGTGTTTTAAATAAAAAAAAGCTTTGATTGAAAATTCTATACTTGTTTTTAAAAAGACATGATATAATGTTCAATTTCTGAATTCATGCATTTTGATTTAATTTTACTAATTTGTGAATTTGAATGAAAAGTTATCAAAAAAATTATTTAAAATCAAATAATTATTTCAAATGAAAGATAGAATGAATTGATTCAAATGAAAGAATGCATAGCTCTTTTTTCTATCTAGTGGTTATGATATATACCATAAAAGTTATATGCTAGTCAAGTACTATGCATTTGGAATAAAGTTGTAAATAACTCCCTTGTATGAAATCCTAAATGTAACAAATAATAATATATAAAGTGGCAATTTAATTTAATTATCAGCAATAAATTTTAACAATTTTTTATTTCAACAATTTATCAGCGATGAATTTTAATTGTAAATTAATTTTCAATTTAATATATAATTAATTTAGAGTAATATTATATAATTTCAAAATATATCTGAATGTGTTCTAAAATTAAATAATTTGTTTAATTTTCCTAATTAAATAAAAAAATAACTATATAAGTAACAATTAGATTAAGAATAAGAAATTCATTATCAATAAAGTCTATATACTGAAAAAGAGTACTAAATATGATACAATTTTGATGAAATACAAATCTATACAACATGTTTCCTATATCTTTCATACAATACATTTTGAATATGTTGCTATGTACTAACACCATTAAACGTAACTAAAATTAATAGTTTGTCTTCTAAGATTAAAATTCAGATTTTCATTACTGGGAGAAATTTGTTAGAAAATCTACTTATTCATAATACAACGCATCAATTTCGGATCAAAACACGTTACTAGAAATATCTACGCAAAATCCCACTTATTTTTGCAACCATATCCACTAAATATCTTGGAACTTCTACTACCTCCAGATAATTTTCTAATGTGTCACTCCACAGTCATAAGAATGCCAAAAGTGCATTAATTAATCCTAACAAATTGCAGAAAGCGACACTTTCTGGGAGATATTAATTTTAATTTAGGGCTGCCTTCACGTCCCGTAATAGTGAGGAGATTATCGCGTTTTTACTCTGTTGGCCCTTCCTCATATTTATGAGGCACCTTCGTGCAAGATGCCTCATATTTGATAAGCAACACTGATTTTGGAATCGATTACTTCAACGCTTGGATGCTCTTGTGATTTAACTTCACTTATTTAAAAATTCTCTTTCCTCTCTCTTTCGATATGATTATCGTGACACATTCTGTGAAGATGGTTAAGTTTAGATTTTGGGTGGTTTAAAACATGAAAGCGTGGAAAGGATCCTTAAATGACGAGTTTGCGCTTGATTTGAATTTCAAAGACAGTAAATAACTCATGAATTTTAAATCGTTTTAGGATATTTACATAGATAAATTGTGTGAATTTTGTTGAAGTACATTTTATGACTTTTCCCACTTATATTGTACCTTTTATTTTGCCGAATACGGTTTTGTTTGAAAATAATTATTTGTTACTGAATCCGAAAGCATGTATAGCTAGAATTATTATTGGTTTATAAATTTAAAAAAATCAAGGATAAGTTCAGCCTTGGGTTGTAAATAACAATCATTCCATGAAATATAGCGAGATTACAATACGATATATGATTGCTTTTATCTTTAAAATGTCTTAATCTTCCTTCTACAAAAAATAATAGAAGGTAAATACAAGTGATTATAAGCAATAAATCTAGTTCAGTACTTCTTCAATCGTTTCTGGCACTGGAAGACATTGTGTCAAATGCCTTTTTAAAATAACACGAAATCGTTGTAGATTGTCTGTTTTCAGATGTAAGACATCATTAATTTAACTCGTGTTTGAATATTACAAAGTACTTCAAATTGCTCGTGTTAGTCTAAAATCGAACCTTGTTTTAAATTTAACACTTGATTTTTTAGAAAAATACAAATGTGAGATACTCGCGGAAATCCGTTATTACTCAGCAACATTCGATCTACAAACTCGCTGGTTCTGGTAAAAGTGGTAACGTCAAAAATTCTAAGTATCAGTGTCTCCAGCTTAAACCACCATTAAATCAAGGCTTTACCAATAAACAGAGATGTGTAGAAATTATTTCTGTATGAAAATCCGTTTCCGGGTGAACTACCTTCTTTGTTTATTTTTTCAAAGATTAACGAGAAAATTCGAGGCAGTCACACTAGGCACTTACGCGCCACCAACATGAACTGCACTTAGTCTTTAACGAGACACTACCTTCTTAGAGATGCCTTATATTTGGTACATCCTAATCGATTATTTTCACGCTTAAATGCTCTTATGATGTAACTTCACTTTCATAAAATGCTTTTTTACATTTTCTTGGTGTAATTATTGCAACACTTTTAAAATGTTTTAAGTAAAGATTCAGCGAAGCATTTCTGACCATTCGGGACATTTTCACGATTTCATTGAGTCTGCTTTAATTCAGAGAATAGTGCGTTCTAAGGTTGGAAACCATATCCTCGTTGTTTTGTAAACTAGTTAGCATGCCCTGCCATTAAATTAAAAATAGAGCGTGAATTATATATGACTCATCGCTAATTATTTTACATTACATAAGGATTGAAAAAAAATTGTCAATGAAATATTAATTTCATAAGTATGTTATTTAAATGCTAGGTTGTGAATGCAGTCTTCTGATTTCTGGCTTTTAGAACAGACGTATTCGAGATGTATTACACAAAATTGCATTGACTGTACACGTGTTTCAAAAAATGTCTGCAACACATGCCTGACGCGTAAATCGAACGATTGTAACCAATGGTAAAAAATTTAGTCTAAATTGTAATTTTAAATGAAAAGGATTTTGAATTATTTCTTAAATTTTGTTTTGAAACTTAATTTTTATGATATTATACTTGAACACTCTAAATGATTTCTATACTATGCTGATTTCGGTAAATTACCACATGTAAATAATGGTTCCCTCACCTCATTTGCTTGATAAATGTTATTCTTGAAAATTTTGTAGAAAAAGAATAGCCAAAAATGTGCTCAGGGGTTTAAAAAAATGCTGAAAAAAAAAAAGAAATTTTCGAAGGTTAAATGATTCTTTTTTTACAGCTTATTGATAGATCTCTTGTTACAGTTATGTATGCCACAAAAGTCCACCAATGGATGATGAATGAAGAATATTCCTTCTGGTAAGACTTTAGGTGTGACTGTCCTACACATGTGTGGTGTATGGGAAAACCCGAATAACTCTCACTAGAATACATGACTGTTAATGCCAGATATATAAATTTACCATCTTTACTCCTCATTTTGAAAAGCAGTGCCTGCGATTGAAGCTACCAGTGGAGTTTTTCTACATCCTACCATCGCATATTACCACTAAAGTATTATTTGCATGATTATTTAAATTTCCTGTTTAAATTAACAATTGCTAAGTGGATTGATATCCAATTTAGGTATCAATATAACATTATCGATTTCGTATCTAAGGGTCGATAGAAACACACTGACAAAGTTATTAAATTGAATATTCAACTTATAAAAGTTTTATTTTAATAGACTGAATTATTATTTATTATTCAAACTAAATTTTACTTATAATTTATAAAATATTAATATGTGTGTTAATATAATTTAAGATTTATAAAAGTTTAATTTATATGTAATTTTAAGAAAACTGTCAAAAACAAAAGCGTATCCCTTAGATGCTATGACGTAATATATATTATATTATGCATAAAACAAAAACTTTTACTATAAATACAACAACCTAAAAACTTATAAAAATTTTGTTAATCATTGTTTTTGTCTTTCTATAATTACGTAATAGAAAATACAGGCATCGCTAATAAGCACAGGAATCACAAGGAAGAAATAAATTCGATGAAGTCTGATTTAAATAATTTACAAAAATTAAAATGTATAGTAATATTTTCGTGCAGATTTCTCAAATTACGAATATCTTAACATTTAAAAAAAAAAATAAATATTGAAAATTATAAAACATTTAAAAAGATTGAATTTCTTCAACATTTACAAAAATCATTAATATACGGTATTTCAAAATTTTCATGCAAAATAATAATAATATATTAATAATAATAAATAAAAATAAATTTTCATTGCAATATAAGTTAGATTATTTTTGAAGTAAATAAGCAAAATATTAAATTATGTAAGAATTTCTGATAAGTTTAAATAACAGATACATATGAAGTACAAAATATGTGCATGTATGTATGATTAAATTTTATGTATAATCTTTATGAATATCTAATCTTATGTACATCTAATCTTTATGTACAATTAATCTTTTAAATATTGCCAGCAATGCAATTTGATGAACGAATTTTCAAAATGTAACTGTTATTACAAAATCTAAAATTTTAATCAACTAAAGACTTGTTAAGTAACAATCAAAAATAAAATTATTCAAAAAATATAAAATTTGTTAAAGATTCGAAAGTAGTTTTTCATTTTTATCCAATTTACATAAATATTTCTGAGTAGTAAAAATATTTTAAAAAATAAAAACAATCAATATTGGGGCAAAAAAAAATAATTATTCATTTTATTTTTTAACAAAAATATAGTTCTGTCTTTTGCATTTTACTCTTGCTACGTATAGTAATATAAAATATTTTTTTGTGTAATGTTTAAATGAAATAGAAATATGGCAAGTTTTATTTAATAAAATTTAACTTAAGAAATGTACATATTTATAACTTTATATATAAAATTTTAAATATTAAAAAAAAAAAAATTATAATTAGCCAAATGCATTATTGAATAAAATATTACCAGAATATATTATTATAATTATGTAAATAATCTCTTATTCCTTGCCAAATAAATTTGTTTCTCAGCATTTTATAAATCACTATACATAAAAACTATTTCACAGCTGAGCGAATTCAGTTATGTAAAATATTCATATTCACAAAATTATTCATCCCAATTGACTGAATTCATCCCAATTGAATTATTCATCCCAATTCTACATGAATGACCAATTACAGCAGATACAAATACTTTATTTAACTAAAATATTGTAAATAAGTTTAACTTCATCAAACTTATTTACTTTGCTTAACACCTTTATTAAACTTATTTACAAAAGTTTAACTAAAATATTGTAAGTAAAATAAAATATTACCAGATTAAATTATTACAATTACGTAAATGATTTCTTATTCGTTGTTAAATAATTTGTTTCTCAGCACTTTATAATCATATCTTTACTTTCAAAATCACTATACATAAACATTCTTTCACAACCGAACAATTCACTTATGTGAAATATTCACATTCACAAAAATATTCATTCCAACTGAAAATTCTACATGAATGAACAATTAAAGCAGATACAAATACTTTATTTAACTTACATATTGTAAAAAGTAAACACATTTCTTTTGCAATAAATTTCGTTCAGACCTATCAAAAAACATCTATTCACTTTATTTATTGCACCTTTGGGCATTACGTGATATTTCAGTTACGAATTGATGCACATATAAAACGATATAAAGCTACTGAAGCATTAAGGTATCCTTTGTTTCATCTCCGCTAACTTTCAATGTTCCAGATGATTTTAAAATAAATTTCTCCATATGATCATATCGCTAGACGCATAAAATTGATTTGACAACAGATATTTTTTTATTCCTTTCAATATTTGTCCATACCTTTGATAATTTGTTAACTTATTACCTATTGTGTAAGAACGTATAAAGTTTTTGTTTTTCTTATTGACAGTTCTGTTCGTTGCGTAACTTTTATATATATGTCTGATTTATCGATTTTCTTATTTTAGTTTCAAAAAGTGGTAAATCAAATTTTCTGAAAATTTTATATATTTATATACAGAAAAATGTTTATATCAATGATGTCAAAAATACCATTCTTTATTCGAGAACGTTCTAAAAAGGGATTTTTAATTTTTAACAAAAAAATTAATTTTCAATAAAATTGACGACAATGCTTGTAACGAAAGCGTTATAAATTAAAAAATTAAAAGCTGAATTATAATAATATAATTAAAACTGAAATATAATAGCGATAATTTAAAAGGAAATATTGGAAATAAAATAGCAATAAAATGATTGAAAGGATGAATTGTAAGAAAGTTTATTAAAAAGCATGTTTTTAAGCAAATATAATTTTAAAGTGCATTGCTAATTAGAAAGATAATAATTATCTGTTATTCTCCTTATTTCTCGAAGGTTTAATGTAAATTTTATTATCTAAATAATGATTACGTGCATAGAATTTGTAATTGAAATCAACGAAAGCAATGGTAACATTATAAAGTAATACCTGCTCACTTCAGAAATAAAATCATAAATTACAATACTGAAAAAATATCTGCATATTTTAAGGTATATATATTTGAAAGATTCAGAGTTTATTTATTTTCATTGTGTTTTCCGAAGATAAAATCAATGTATTATATTATCTAAATAATGCGTAATACATGAAATTTATACTTATTAAAATAAATGAAAACCATGATAACCTCATGACTGTAGAACTTCCTCATTTCAGATTAATACAACCATAAAATACAATACTAAAAAAATATCTATATTTTTAAGGTGCATATACTTGCAGTAGTTAGAGTTTTATTACTGATCATTGTATTTCAGTTTGTCTAAGCATATTTTTCCTTTACAGAAATATTATCTATCAGTTTATATGGCATGAAATGAAAGTTATTAATTTAAGTATAAAAATTTTACATTTGTTTGCTATTTAAATTTAAAAAAATTATGTTTTTATAAATATCTGTAAATGTTTTAATTGTTTATTGTTACACATTTTATTGAAAAGTGAAATTTGAAAAACATTTGCATTATTTGATTTTATGAAATCTCATATTTTCCAAAAATAGTATATCTATACAGAAAATATTATAATTAACGTAAATATCTTTTGCAATAAAAAAATTGAGTTATTCTTTTTAAATTTGAAAAATTAATCAAAATTCATAATGTAGAACTCTTTTTTGTGTTGCTGCTTTATGGTAAATGCCATTTGATTTACAGTATAGAGAATCATAATTCTTAAGAAACTATTTCCCACTATCACAAATACCACAGAAAAAAAGCTCTGCAATATAAAGCAGGTTGTCTCTAAAAATAAAAACCAGAAAAGTGAGAGAAATAAGAAATGACTCACCTCTCATCATTAATATGGAAAAAAATTCCACCTATTTTGATGCTTTCCTAAGACTGTCGCCTCATAGGAAGACGTATATGCTTTATATAGAAAATCCAATATCCTTCACCTTATAGGGATGCAGATTTCATACGGCTACAGAATGGCATTGAGAATTCTTTTACGCTTGAGCGCACGCGCTCTGCGCAGGTCGGGGTTAGAGAAAATGAACTACTCATCTTCATTGTCTTCTTCGTTTCCCGCCATTTTTTGTTCCAAGTTCTACAATTGCGTCAGAAAAGTTACAGCTCAGAATTGTGGGAAGATAGAGGGTTATTTATGGCTTGTCAGTGTGGAATATATAGATATATTTGTTTTTTTCCCATCGGTTTTGACATTGATGTAGATTTTTACAAATCTTCACCTTAATGTTCTAAAAATCCTTGTGTAGATGGGGTATGATATCAAGGCGAATGTTTTTCACATAAAAAAAAGGAACGGATAATTTACTTTTGAACCTAAAATTGTAAAGTCCAAATGTATTGTTCTTGTTGTTTACGGTAATATTTTTTTCATAAATAAAATATTTATTCTCACATAAAAATTTGACCTTGAATTTTTATTCTATGCCATGTTTCAATTTTTAGATTTATCAATTTTCTCAAAGAAAATTTTATTAATTTTAGAGAATACTCTAATTATTCTCTAAATATTCGAATATATATTTAAAAACGATATAAAAACTAGATTATAGAAATTTTAATTTAAAAATTAAAATTTAAAATTTTGTTTTTTAATCATTACAGTAGTGATTAAAAAACAATAAATATTTAATGATATTTTATTATGAATATTGCTCAAAAAATGTATGAAAAAGAATTAATTGATATAATAAAAAATGCAATATAAATGTGAATTTTACTTAAAATACTACATATTATAACAATAAAAAATGATTCGATCATTTCTTTTTTAAATAAATCAATTCAGGAAACACATCGCTTAAATAGACTAAATGATTTAAAAAAATCCTTACTACAATTTAATTACAAAACACAAATTAATTGTAAATTAATCATATTTTATGAATTATAACTATACAAAAATGTTTATAAATCAAAGACTGCAAATATTTTTTTTTTATTTATATTAAATAAATTACCTTCATAAATTGATAGACGACCATTGTTAAAAATCTTTGACAAGAGTGCATGATCTTAGACAGGCAACATTAAATTACACCATCCCAAATGCCTCGAAACAATATCAGAGAAAGACAAAATACGTCATCAAAAGATCAAACACGACCCTTCATTCGATAATCCCTTCATCAGAAGTATATTTACCATCTATAAATGGCAACAGTTGCCTGCTTCAAAATTCTGTGTTGTGCCTTCATTAGAGTTGTACGGAATCCCTGCAGCGAATCTTATATATGGACAAGCACGCGGGACCTGACATATGCCTTCGGTAAAATTAAGCGTGTGTCAAGTCAGATTATTCTCAGAGCCAATGCTCAGATTCAATTTAGCTCGTCTCGTTGCTTGGACAACTAGGAGTATTCGGATGTTCCACATACAATGGAACCGGTGGCCATATTTCAAATTAATGAAATATTGACATAAGGTTCGTTATTCGTCAGGAAAGGCTAATGAACAGCTGTTGGAGTGTCTGAAGATTCTATACTTTGTCTGATTATATTAGTTACTTGGAGGCGCAAGTGTTGGTCACTTTTTTAGTAATCGACTGATAAGCACACGCAACGGGTTTCAGTTAATCGAGGTTTAAAAGTAAAGTAGGTATTTATAATGTTGAAAAAGACCTTTTGATATAAAAAATTGTTGTAAAAAGTAAATAGTGCTTTGCTGCATTGCTTACATTTAAAACATTAATTTTACTGTAAAATTTTTAACATCCATAATTTGTATTGAATATCCTAAAATCTTCTGTGCTGAAATTCTTCTTTTCTGATAAATTCTTCATTTTTAATTCAATTCAATTGCAATTAAAACATTAATTGTAATTGAAAATTTTAACATTCATAACTTGAATTGATTATCATTAATTGTTCTTTTCTTTTTAATTAGGATACAGAATTTCATTTGAGTATCTAGATGTGGATATTTTCAAAGATAATTAAATATTTTTGAATAATTTCAAAATATTGAAAATATTTCAAATGAGTAATCCTCTTGTTTGGGATTTTTCTTATAAATTAGAAAAAAAATATGTATATATTCTTACATGCACTGCAAAATGTTGTTGATAATATAATTATTTTCTTATTAAGAATATATTTCTAAATTTATTTTTATAACTAATTTGATTTTCTCCTATAACTCCAAAGCAATATGTATACATATATATAGTTGATAATATTATTAAAGAATTCAGATTTTAATATTATTATAAAGGATTATTTATTGTAATTGATTGCAATAACAATGAATAAAATGGCAATGTTGAAACTGACCTGCAAAATTCCTGTATAAATATGTGACAATTATTGGCATGATTAAAATATATATAAAAAGGTTTTACTGATTTGTTAAAAAGTTATTTGGAAGACAATGCATATAATGACGTTACTTATATAAGCTATACAAACATAGAATGAAAAAAACTCTGTATTTTATACCTCTTAATTCTATTTTCCCAACTTTATCTGAATGTATCAATCAATACCATACCGGATGGCTTTATTTCTTTGTATCCATACAAACCCCTCCTACCTTGATCCATCCTGAAGTGATGATCACTGTGCAGACGACATTCGTGACCTGGAATGAAGGAGTACTTCTGTACTTCCCCCTTCCCCTTCTGCGTCTGGAGACTAGAATGGATGGCCCCCACATGTCACATCCTGCAGACTGAAGCCATTAATCATAATCTCACGTAAAGAACCGGCCCCCGGCTTGCTAAGACTCTACCACAAACCTAAATGGGTCACACTTCAGCAAAATTATGAGCAACAACAATAACCTTCTGAATATAAATTTTTTTTTTCCTTCATGTTTTGTCTCAAAATGGAACGATGTTGCTATTTTGTCTATGCAGAGGACAAGTTGTCTTCTTAGGAAATACATTTTGCTAAAAGAAATAATGAATCAACAAATATAAGTATGCAACATATGCAGGGCCGGATTTAGATGAAAAGAGGCCCTAGGCTATTCCATTTATGAGGCCCTTTCAAGTCCTATTTTTAAGTTTGTAAATTGCATGAGAGATAATAAAATACATCATTACTGTGATATATATCAATATGTTAAATGAAACATGTTGTGATTGGTGCTAATCTTTATAAAAAATGGGGCACAGATATTAAATAAAAAAAATAGTCCAGAACACTTATTTGGAAATTCATTCTCAGCACTCTATATAGTACTTGTAACAATAACTAATCAAACATAACACACAACATTTACAAATAAACAAAATTCAAATAGTAAAAGTCTTTGCCCACGAAAATAAAATATGCAATAAAAATTATCATATTTTCTATTCTAATTAATTGTAGACCCCCTCTTGATCTTGAGGCCCTAGGCTGAAGCCTAGTTAGCCTATAGGAAAATCCCTGCCCTGATCATATGTATTCAGCATCAAAAACAAAATATATGAGTTAGGTTTAAATTATAAATGCTTTGTTCTAGTTTATAAATAACTTACACTTATGTAAAGTTTGACGGTATTAGGTATTAAACTTTTATTTTATATGAATAGTTATGCTCAGCTTTGAGAATCAATAATAAGTGTTAAAATATGTTTAACTATATCCTAAAACATTTTGTAAAATACTGTTATAGTATTCAAAATATAATATTCATATTTCAAAGATATTCGAAATTGACATTTATTTATTCAGAATTTTATGAATTTCTAAAGGTTTTAAATCTGTTGAGGATAAATCTATGTTTTATTGATAAGGCGAATATTTAGAAACTCCTACAATGTACTGTTTTGTTCAGATAACTTATTACAAAAATATTTCCTGATAATATAAAACTTTTAAATGTGCATTACCAAAGAATGTTCGCACATAATAAGTAGGTAGGGTACCTAGTTTTAGTGTTTCTTCTCAATCATTTTTTTAAAAGTGGAAACTGAAGGAAAAGTCGTAGGAAGAATTTCTAAGTGAATTCTTAAAAAAAGAATTTATGAGTCTTCACCTCAATTCATAGGACTTTAATTGTTTATTATAATATCTGCATTTCTAAAGGTAACAACAATTGTTTCATATAGAACGAAACTCATAATGTCATACTGCTTTCAACGATGCCTAATGATAATAAATTTGATTGAACTACAGGTTTGATTTTTCACTCTACGATCATTTTGTGCACACTTTGGGCTAATTAGACCAGGACCAACAGTTTAGCGTGGATTCTGAACCACTAATAAACATGCTTGCCACGCCAGGATTCGAACCTGATTGAACTACAGGAGAAAAAAGAAATACGGAGATAATGACTTTTAATAATCTGACAAAAAGTTGCACCGATTTAGTTTGATTAAATGTTAGCAGGATGTTCAACAAGTAAAAAATACTGATCAATGGGGATATTCTTTTCCGCTATATCCAAATTATAAATTTGAATATAACGAAACTACTAACTGAACATTATTTAAATATCTTTTTTGAAATATTTGTTATTTTTAATTGCTAAAGAATAAAGGGAGCAAAGAAGCGAGCAAATAATAATTCCTGAAACAAAACATTGATCAGATCAAACGTAATAGTGAAAAATGTATTATGTCTCAATTCAACCAAGACATGTATCTTGGCACTTTCACATGTATATGTACGGGGAACATGACTGGTAATTTCTACACTCTTCTGCCGTGTTAATAATATATGGCTCCTAACGAATTGTAGTACATTACAGTTGTGGATGCGAACTGTTATTCACTACGAACTGATGTACATTAACATAGTGTTGTAAAACATTTACGTAGTGTTGTACTCATCTTCCTATGAGGTCTAAAGTTGAGTTTATTTTATTTTTGTATAAATAAATTTCAGCAATTTTGTTACTATTTTATAAGGGCAATACAGGATTGCAAAGTTTATAAGTTATTCTTCCCGTAAATTATATCTAAATATATATACAAAGTGATTATAAAAAAAAAATTATCTCGATATACTGGTTCCTAGCTAGCATAGCATTCATATAAACTGAACGAAATTTTGATTTGATTTTTAAGGTATGCGTTCAAGAATTATGAAAAAACAACAATTAAAATCTAACACTTACGGTTACAGTGAAACGATTTCTAAACTTACAAATGACATGCCACCCTACAGTTTGCATGTGGCATGCATAGAACTGAAGGATGTACCATGCCAAGAGGAATCTGACGTCTACTGGCATTTTTTCAAATCAGATGAAGTTTGCGGATTAAATGAATACACTTTAGATTTCAAGCATCCCTACAGCGAAGTGCTCTATTTGATATCGTAGGGTTGCAAGAGGGCGATCTCCCATTAATGAGGTTTTCTGTCAAACCTTTCTTAACACAACAGTTTGGTGGCAGAATTATCTCCCGCCATTTCACTTTTCCGTGACTGTCAAAGGTCCCGGTCTCCCTCCTATGAATTTATTTCTGTAGAGATACCTGGAATCTGCAGTGTGCATGCTATTATTCTGTAAATTGAATCTGATTTGAAATATGTCATAAGAATCGTCAGATTTCAACAGATTCATATTACTAGGGTACGTCCTTCAGTGCTATACATCATCTGCCGCATGCAAAGAGTCTTTTGTGTGTGAAGGAGGCCACGTGGAAAATTTGTGAAACCCATTAAAATGTTTTGATTTCTATTGCTTCTCTGTAATTATTGGTTGTTTTTTTTTTTTTTAGTTTGTCTATCGCCGGTGATTTTCGTAATACAGGTACCGTTCCAACGCTATTTATGGTTTTTCACTGCGGAAATCACATTCCAATAAAAATTAGGGTTGCCATTTGAAATTACTCGTGAAGTAATTAGAAATCGTGTTACTGTAATTGTAACTGTTAGATGTTAACTACTGTTTTTCATATGATTCTTGAGCGCGTACCTCAAAGCTCCTTTCATTCGAGTTTCTGTGAATGGTTTGATATCTAGATGATAAATAGATATATGTTAGATAGACTCATATATCGAGAAAGTGTTTTTTATCATCACCCTGTAATATTATTGATGTTAAGATAATTTGTTCACAAACGCAAATTTAAAAGAAATCATCTTTAAATAACTTATTTTGTGTTTTGTTTTGAGAATATTAAATATGCATTTATATCTATTGTTTTCACGAATGTTTTGTAAAGTAGATAAGTTTATTTTTTCGATTTAAAAATGATTTATTTATTGAAACGAACTAACGTTTGTAGTTAATTTCGTATTGTTATGTATATTGTTATTCGTATATTATTGTGTGCATCAATTTATCAGCAATGTCAACACTATATCATAGAATATAATTAGCAAAATTTGCTCCTAATTCTCTATACTATTTTCATAAAACTAACAGTTTGTTAATTGCTAACAAGCATTTAAACAAATAATATTATCACATATTTAATTTGCACAGTCTTAATTAAAATTAAATTACATATGAGTATATATTTATGTGTTATATTTAATTTTCACTTAAAATAAATGCTACATGTTCAAATTTAACTGTTTTGTGATGTTTTTAAAGGAAACTAGATATTACTATTTAAAAAGATGCATACCAAGCATATATATAATAATAACGTTTATCTTGATTAAATATTAGTGATAACACATATTTCCTACATTAGTTTCGACATAATTATTCAATGATTATTAAATAAATACTTTAATAACATATAACTATGAAAATAATCATTTCTTTGTAAGTTTCCATATATAAAAGTATGAACTATATTTACTTTCCAAATATCTGTGAGATATTCATACTGAGTTATTTTTGTAGTTTATTTACATTTAGATACGAACTTGGGAGCTTTTCCATTAAAGTCAAAATATCTAAAACAAAGCATTTTGAGCAATTTACATATGTAAATAAAACTTCCTGTGATTTATTAAAATATTGTTAATTTATCGTTAGTAATGATGATAATACTATTTTAAAAATTTTTATCTATTGACTAACAAATAATTCCGATAATTACAGACTTATTTTAATATAAAATATATATACATTTTCAATTTTAAATATATTCATTATTTCTATTTTGAATTCATTAAATATAATTATAACAGCATTTAATTTCTAAAAACCCATAATAATGCAATTCTTAATGCTTACACAAAATATGAAATTCTTATACATTAAATGACGTCAAATTATATCTTAATTATTTAATTATGTTTTAATCAATTCTATTAGTTTAATTAAAATGTGACTATTTTCCCTGAGTTTAAAAATAATATCTATTGTCACGCTTAAGTGCAAATATGTATTTAAAATGCAATTAATTTTTTTTTTTAAAAATTGGTAGCAATTATTCATTTTAAAAACTTAAAATTATTATTTTTTACTATTAAATAGTAAATATGGATTAACTTTTATAATTTTTACATCTATTAATAATTGAAGAAAAAATTGAATTTTTTTTTTTTTATTGTTAAAAATATGTTTTGTTAAATTAATGATTTGAATTTTTAAACATTGTATCTTTTTAATTATAGAAAAAAATATTCATTTTGTTTGTTCATCGGTTTATACGTAGGTTACAGTTAGTCGACAGAAGCACATTTATGTTGTTCTGATGCAGCTGATAATACAGAGACAATTAATATTTATGACAAGGGCATGGGCTGCACCAGTGTTTCTCATTTTGCACTATCCAGGGGCCCCGTGTAGCTGGAAGATGTAGCTATCACTACCCCCCATCGATCCTATTAGACCGGGACTTATGGTTTAAAGTGGATTCCTAATCATTACAAATATCCATGACACCATCGGGACACGAACCGAGCAACCGAGAGCTAGCACTCTGCCATCAGGCCCCTAGAAGCCCGATTATGTGAAACCATTGTCTTCAAGACGACCTTTAAGGGCACCTGCCCTTTTTTTCGTGACATTTTTAACTTAATATATTTAATATAACATATTTTCACACTGTCATTATTGTGATACTTACATGTGCTATGTTATATCCAATCTTCATGTTACTGACATGCTATCCTTATATTCCAAAGGAAAGTAGTCAAGGCAAAGTATTCATACCTGAGCAAAATTTGCCTTGTTAAATCTAGGCAACCAGCCAAGCATTATAAAAATTGAACATAAAAATACATCTTTTGAGCAACTGTACCAATTTTTGGGAAGATTTAACAGAAATTTTAAATCTTATCTTTAAAATAAATCAACCAAAAAAAAAAAAAAAAAAAAATAGAATCATTTTCTAAAGGATATTTTTATTTCTTTTAAACACTATTACAATGCTTAAAAATACAAAAAAAAAAAAAAATATTACGTACATAAATGTATAAAACTAAAAAACTGAGAAGTACAGGCATTTAAGCCGAAGAAAATAAATACGACTGAAACGGACACGAAAATAACAAAATAAATCCATTAACTTCTCTCGTTCCAGATCCATATCCATTAACCGTTTTTTATGAACTGAATATATCTCTCCTGAGAGACCGAAAATCGAAAGTAGCAGAAGAAGGGATTTGATCTTATCAATTTCCATCTTTCCTTCTCAAGTTTTCCAAACAATTTATGAAATCGTTTATAAAACGGGTAAGTTGCAGTAATAGGAAATACTAGAATAATGGGGGGAATCTTGGATCAGATGCAAAAATATTTCAGTTAGCATACCTACCAATCTTTTTTTTTTTATGTGAAATCCTTCCAAAACTCCAAAGTAAATAAATGAAATTGCTTTTATGGAGATTGAATAAAAGTATGACGGAAGAAAATATAATCCGAAAACTAGCGAAAACCTGATCCTCCAAAAATGGGGAGTTTCTAGAGAAGCAAGATAAACTTTAAGATATGCATTAAATTCATAGTTGGATCGCTTTTTTTTACTGCCCTCGAAGACAATTTCGGCATGTATCAAACATTATTTTATTATTTATTTAACATGCTTTAAAATGTCTTGGAATATTTATCTTCGTATTTTTTTACGTTTTGAGCTACTATTACAAATAAAGCGTCTCATGTATTGCAAATAATCCAGTTTAAAAATAGTTGTATGTGCACTTGAAAATTTTTCAGCAAATATAAAGAAGCGTAATGTGCAAGTAGCTGAAACACTTATAAAATTTATTTTTAACGATTATTGCAATAGATAAAATATTAAATTCAACAATAAGAATGTTACTTGAATTTTTAAAAGTGTATTTATTGAATATTGTTCATTTCAGCTCGTATAATCGTTATTTCAGCTCGTATTTCGTCTTTTTTCACTTAATTAAACAAATATAAAAGATAATGGTTTATACAAGAATCTTTATGGGTCTATGTTAATGCCATGGGCTCCTTTTTTTCAAAAAGAGTTTCAATTGAATAAAATAAAATTTAAATAGCTTATATTAAAAATAATAAAAAATGTATAACAATAATTAATATGCTTATCTTTAATTTGCCAGTTTTATTAGAGAATGTAAATATTCTGTAGAACAGTATATAATGAATCCTGAAACATCTTATTTATTTAAATACATTACGATTACAAATTGTTGAAATATTTCAAATTTTATTTATTAAATACTTTTCAATGTAATTGATTAATTTTTAATGTAAACAGCAAATGTTTACTTTCAAGTTGTGTAATAAAAAATTATTTTTGTTTTAATGATTTTTTAGTTAAAATAAGAATGTATAATAATAATAATGATAACTGTACCGAAAAAAAAAGAAAGATAATGATTTGTATCCCTCTTCTCACCTAATGAAAGTCATAGATCACAACTTTTCGCCATATACGCTTAGTAGAGACTAAGAGAAAGTAATAGCAATGATTACATGATTAAAAGTAATGTCTTTGTTTTAGCGACTTCTAGATGACGTGAAAATGTTTCAACATGGAGACGTCAAAATCTTACCAAACGAATTAATAACCACGTAACGGTAAGCGTGGTTGCTATATTTTCTAAAAACATCGAATTCAAAACAGGGTAACTTAAATTAGGAACTATGAATATTAAGAAAAACTAATAAAAGCAAAGATTCAAATATTTAATAGAAAAGTTTGAAATATTTTTCAACTATTATTATTATTATTTTATTATTACTTTCATTTTAAATTATTATAGCAAATACCGTTTCATATATTTAGATATTTTTTATCTCTATCGAAATATATATAAACTCAATTAAAAATGAGTGAATTAACACTTGTAAAACTTGCGATGGAAATTATACTTTTGTAAATTTAAATAAAATATTTAATATTTAAAAGGTTTTAAATGAAAGTAAATGCACTAAGTATTATTAATTATTTTTAAAACAAAATATTTCACAGAGTGAAGAAAATCTAAACTTTCATATTTATTAAAACAATAAATCTTTTGTAAAATTTCATAGAATGTTTAAACACTGGATATACATTTAATGAAATTAAATAAATGCTATTTGGTTCACTTGGTAGAAAATATTTCTTTCTGTTAAGTAAAATTGGTGTGAGGGAATGATTATTTTATGATCTTCTAATTGTTTTCAAAATTCTGAATTACATAAAAAAATGGAGACTTTATCATATATTAATCTACAACAGAATGAAAAAGAGAGAAATATTCTTTAAAATAATGATTAGAACAATAAAGAATCTTAAGTCAGATGTGAAAAGATTACTTTAGTAAATCTACCATTTAGTAAATCTACCAATTTTTTTGATACTTTAGAAACTTCCAATTGAACACATGGAATCGTTTTATGGAGTTTGAATGATGCTAGCAATATATTACAAAAATTAGGATGAAGCCATTCCTGAAGGAAACGAGCAATTTTTCGATAGTTTTCAAAGTTGATATAACTGAAGCTATTTTTATTTTTCATTTAAGCGTGGTTGCCATATTTTCTGAAAACATCGTACCCATTTGGTGAATTATCGCTGATTTGGCGATTTGGAAAACAGGGTAATTTAAATTAGTATCTAACCAATAAAATATGACAATCTAATAATAAGAAATATGGATTACAACAATATAAATTGAAAATAATTGACAGATTGAAATAATGATTAGAATAATAGAAAATCTTGAATAAAATGAGAAAATGTTACTTTTAGCAAATCTTTTTTTTGATACTTTAGAAACTTCCAAATGAATACATGGAATCAAATGTTGGTAGAAATATATTACAAAAATTAGGAAGAAGCCATTATTGAAGAAAGGGTTATTTTTCGATTTTTAACGATAGTATCAACATAATTATTTTTCGTAAAATAAGTTTTACTATGTATCTGATGATATTTTTTATTTATTTAAA
The DNA here is from genome assembly GCA_021605095.1 of Caerostris extrusa. Lineage (NCBI taxonomy): Eukaryota > Metazoa > Arthropoda > Arachnida > Araneae > Araneidae > Caerostris > Caerostris extrusa. Next base: position 30,099 of record BPLR01000685.1, read on the forward strand.
TTGCTTCAAAATTTCTTGGATAATTTTTCTTTTCTATTTTTTTGAAAATTAAAAAAACAATAGTAAAATATATAACATATATATTACAAATATAATTTTTTTTCTTTGTAGAAAGTTGATATAAGCTTTAATCGCAGCACAAAATTAGTTGAAAAAGATTTTAATTGCAGCATTCATAAGATAGTTAAAATAATCTAAATGAATTATTCTATAATTAAATAAAACTTTTAAGTTATGGGACTTCGTAAACGATTTTATTTAGTAAATATTTTTAAAATTATGTCCGAAGGATTTTTGTCTATGATTAAAAAAATTATTTTCAGGTAAATAAATATTTAATGACTTTTTATATTATTTTTAATTTGAAAATATATTCTTTGTTTCGTAAATTATATTATCATAAAAATTTTCTTGTGCTTAATGCAGATTAGAAAATGCATAAGGGCAAAAATATAACCTGAAAAGAAGCTGGCGGTTCACTGATTCTCAAAAAAATTTTTTTTTAAAAATCAGGATTTCTTCGGTAAAAAACTTTTATAATTATAAACTTAGGTCCATTTTTATTTCTCTTGTACAATATTTTAACGTGTTTGAAGGAAGAATTATTTTCTGGAATAGTTTATCTTTTATTTTTACATTATAAATAAGTATGACGAATAAGACGTACATACTTTGAAAATATTTATTAAAGAGGAATATGGGTTCATATATAATATATTAATTTATTTTTAAAGGCAAATCTCACAAATATTGCATATAAATTTTCTTTTTTAAAAATGTGTTTTTCTGTGAATCACTTTTTTAAGTAATAAACTAAGAATAAAATAATATAGTTATTTATGATTTACATTGTATTTTAGAAAAGAATGTAATTATACACGAAATTGAAGCTTAACACATTTACTTATGTTTAACGCATTGTATTAACGTTAAAATCCTCAAGTAATTACAATGTTTGATAAAAGTAATAGTTAAAATGTAAATATCAAATGATACATGTATATAAATGTTATATATATATATATATACATATGTAACGTTTTTAAACATTTAACTTAAGATATTTAAGATAACTTAGATTTTTACAAAACCTCAAAAAACTTTGTTTTTATTTTAACTAAAAGTGAAAGTAATCTTGTAGTATATACTTGAAATCATAATAATAATTATTTTTATACCATTAAATTTAGAAAAATAAAATAAATAAAATTATGATTATTTCTTTTATTTTTCTAAATTTAATAGTACAAAAATAATTATTATTATGAATTTGAGGTGGCTTCATTGAAACAAAATTTGTTAAACATTTTAATACATAATTATTGTTTGTAACTATATTTTGTAAAAACTTTTAATATATTAAAAAAATATTATTTTAGTTGATTTTATTCTTACTAGATTTATTAATTAGAAATGAAAAATATTATTTTTAGTATAACATAATGTTGGTCATGTAATAATAATGAGTAAGAGAATGCTTTTCAACAGGGTATTAGAATAAACTTTATTTTTATATCACACGGGCATTAATTCCAATAGATCACAATTAGTATTCACGCAAGACACACCTTCAACGACTTAATCCCCCAAAATCTACTTTTTATTAAAATAAATATTTCTGTAAATACTATCTAAATAGATTGAATATTGGTATATTAAATGCAAAATTAAATTATATTCAAGAAAAAACGTGCTTGATAACTTGAATAAGAACTATAAAATCAATATTTATGATAATATCAAATTTCTAACAATATAATGTTTAAATTTAAAAATTTTGTATCATTCATTTTATAACTGATATAAAAGAATGAATTATTGAAATGATATTTAAAATATTCTTTTAAATTTTGTTTTCCATATCAATTCAAGAATATAAGATTTTAAAAATTTCTCAGCAGTGAGATTTAAATGGTTATTTAGTGATATTTAATTTGTAATTTTTAATAATTTCTTTTAGAATATGAAAGTTTAAGTAAAGTTAATATATATTAGTTTATAAATAAATTCTTTTGCAAATTTTGATTAATTTATGAATTGTTATTACAATAATAAACTATTAATAGATAATTTTTCTTTCCATTTCACTATAACAAATTATTGCTGCATAAAAGGTATTTTGATTACAACAAATCGATTTTAAATAATTTTTATATTATTTAAATAAAATACATTCATTAAAATTAGAGAAATAACCTATAAAATACTTTTATACATTTTCTAACACAATAAAGTGCTATCTTCCTGGTAAAAGATGCATTGCTTACATTTTGAAATCCCAGCAAAGCATAAAAAGAATAACATACTCACACATTGTCAGTTCTCTCCAATAGCAACTATTGCGGACAATTAGGTAAGAATCGCATCTAAGTCTCAAGGAATAATCTCAGATATGCAAGTTCTGTCCCATAAACTTAGTTTTTGTAAGTGAGCCTATAATGGCAAAGTTATTAGCATAGATATAAGAATCTCAGAGATGAAACAGAGAGAGAATCTTCAATATGAGAAGAATAGAACAATGCACAATAAAATTTCAAGGCATACAGTACTTTTGGATATCCTCAAATGCTCCCTAAAACGGGATTTACGTCTTATTAAGTGAAAAATAAGATCTAGATGGCATAAAATATAGTCAAAATCCGCATTTCAAATTTTGGAATAAAATTTATTTCTACAGGAAAAAATAATTTGAAAAGTAATTTCTTTTTGCTGCTGGCAATATAAATGACGTTTGTTTTTGGTTGGATAAATGTGTAATTAATTCTGCAAGGTATTTATGTTTTGATGTAATGTTATTTCGTTCTGTCAACATAAATTTTGTATAATGAGTCATATTGTTTTTAATTTGAAATGAAATAAATTTATGTCACTCATAAGACAAATTCTTATGAAAAGATTAATTTTAAATTTCAGAACCTTTATCCCATTATATAAGTTAAACACTTTTGTTTGTTGTTTTGTTGTTTTTGATTTTCTAAATTTTGTATGTTTAAAATATGCGTCACAAAATTTATAAAAATTATAATAAATCATTTATATATTTTATTTGTATTATAAATTTTGGTCAAACAGCTAAACAATCAGGAGGAATATAACAATTTGAGATCGAATAATATATGAAAATAAATATACTAATTAGAATCTGAAAAATTCCACACCCTTTCAAATTTCTTATATTTTAAATGATTTTTTTTTTGTCTATTAAAACATAACATTTCTGATTAATAACTCAAAGTAATTTTAGAAATGTTTAATAGCAATAATTTGGATATTTTGTAAATAACTTTTTTTGTTACAAATTGATTTTTAAAAATATTATTTACGAGAGAGGAAACAGATTTAAAAAATATGATTTACTAATTTTCTAATTTCGTTCTGTCAACATAAATTTTGTATAATGAAACATATTGTTTTTAAAATTGAAATTAAAAACATTTATGTCAATCATAAGGCAAAATGTTTATGAAAAGGTTATGAAATTTTGAACATTTTTTCTATTGCATAAATTAAACAATTTATAGTTTTTATTTTTTTAAATTTTGTATGTTTTAAAGTATATATCCAATTTTTTAAAAAAAATTACAATAAATTATTTCAATTATTATCAGTTGTATAAATTTGGGATATTGCAACTAAAAACAGTCAGAAGAAATATTACAATTTGAGATCAAATAAATATAATAAATATAGTAATTAGAGTCTGTAAAATTCCGCACATTGTCAAAAATCTTATATATTAAATGTTTCTTTGTCTATTAAAACATAACATTTCTGATTAATAAATCATGAAAGTAATTTTAGAAATGTTTAATAAATGTAGTTCCGATATTTTGTAAATAACTTTCTTTTTGTTACAAACTGATTTTTAAAAATAATAATTACAAAATGCAGAAATATTTTAAAAATATGATTTCCTAATTTTTATTATTTATTTTCAAAAAAACAATGTTTATTTTATCAATATTGTATGGTACATAAATACTTTTTTACGATTTGTACTCTTATAAATCTTTCAAATAAAGCTAAGGACTGTGGAATTTTTTTATAGTTAAAAAATTTTATATATTAAATGTTATTTTTGTCTGTTAAACTCATAATATTTCTAATTAATAAATCAAGAAAATAATTTTACAAATTTTTAATAGACGTGATTTGGATATTTTATAAATACAAACTGTTCTTTTAAAAAAATATTACAAAAAAAATATAATAATTTACTAATTCTGTTATTTATCTTTAAACACATTATTAATTTTATAAATATTGTATGATTATTTTATTTATTTATTATTTATTGTATGATTATGAAATTTAGTTTATATGTTAACTTTAAGGAAATGCATCGTAATTTTTAAATATGCTACCAGTTTTCTTGAATTTTATTTTAAATTTTCAATTATAATAAAACGTGTTTCAAAATTGAAAAAAGCTTTTTAATGTTATTTTAAAACACAATGTTTAATATATTATTGTATGATTATTATGATTGTACATCAACACCATTTTTTTACGATTTTTCTCTTATAATTCTTTCAAATAAAGCTAAGGACTGTGATATTTTTTATAATTTAGTTTATATATTAAAATTAAAAAAAAAAACATTCTAATTGTCATATATGATAACAAAGTCCTTGAGTTTTGTTTTAAATTTACTATTCAAATATAACATATTCTACAACATTTAAAGGAACTATTTAATGTTAGATTCTACGGTTATATTCTCTGAAACATTCAAAATGAATCATTATAATTTATAGGCATATAACAATTATAATGAACTCACAATTTATATATATTTCTTCTTTTTTTTTTTTTTTATCAAAACTGAATGGTATGAAAACATTACTGAAGTTGAATTTTAATGAACTCAATTTATTTCCCTCTACAAGAACTTCAAAATAATGGTTATTGCAGTCAATGGATATAACCTTTCTTTCTTTCTAAACAATTCTAAAACAAAATATTCTGCAATATAATGAGTTTTCGAAAATTTATATCAGCCTTTTTTTGATTTTAAACGAGAGTTCATAAACATTTAATAGGAGAAACAGATGCTGCAGAAGTCCTTATCTTTCATCTGATAGTTGAAAAAAACAATATAATGCTTGCAACTTTTATTTAACTAAATATTAAATATTTCATTTAAAGATGCAAATCAGTGATTGAGGAATATCCTTTAATAAGAAAAAGAATGTTTAAAGAAAAGAAAATGATTTTATTTATGAATAAAAAGAAATGAAAGTTAAATCTCATTTTTAAGAGAGTTTTCTTTAATATCAGTCTTTGTTTACAAGGAGAGAAAACTTATACGTTTTCAGAGAATTTAAAAAAAAAAAAAGTGATAGAAAATAATTTCCTGCCTTTTAAATTATTGATTTTTTTTTGATGATTTAGATTATTGGGTTTTTGGTCACGTTTAAAAGAAAAAAAAAAGGTACATTACTAATTTAACTATAGCAAATAAGACAAAAATTTAATATGCGTATGTGATTTTGAGAACAAAGTTGTTTGAATTATTGACTAGTAAAAGAAGTTTTAATAAGAAATATATTAGGAAATGAAACTGTCTAGTTTGATAGTTAAATAAACTATTTTTTATGTTAAAAAATATACGATTTTTCTTTATCTGAGAGAAATATACAATTTTATTTTTATTTTACAGAAATATACAATTTTTTTTACTTTAAAGAAATATACGTTTTTTTTACTTTAAAGAAATATATGTTGTTTTTTTTATTTTAAAGAAGTATACGATTTTTTTTTTTTTTTATTTTAAAGAAATATACTTTTTATTTTTAAGAAATATAAGATTTTATTTTATATTAAAGAAAAATACAAAATATGGATTGTTGGGGAGTTTTGAATTAGATAAATTATTTCATTAAAGATTATTTGTTTTTTTTTTGCTCATAATTTTTCATCGAATTAATTATTTTTGAAATTATTCTTTTTAATACATACCAGTTAGTGGAATCTTCTAAATTTGGTTGTATTTTTGTTATGGGAACATGATTTTCGTGGTTCTATTTCGTTTTCTAAAATGGTGTATGTGAATAGGCATATCATCTGATATTTTTTTTTTTGTTATATTAAAAAAATTAGGTAAAATTCAACTAACAATCTTAATGCCAGTGTGAGGAAATTTGCTGGAATCCCCACCAAGTCAGCACAATATTTAAAATGCAACCTACGCCAACAACAAGAATCTTTACCTGTTATTTTATTATCAGTTACCGCATTTTACTGCAATATCAAACATATAATTCTGTATTCTAACCAATAATTAATTACTGTATTCTAAATCATGTTCTTCTTAATAATAATTTTATTGATGATAGATTCGATGATGTAGAAATAAATACTGCATAATTAAGATTAATAATGCATGTCCTTTCACGCTACATTCATCATCTACGGTCGTGACAGTTCTCAGAAAAAAATATGCCATTGAATTTAGTATGCCTAATGATCTTGGTAATCCAATAAAAGAATTAATTTGATTGAAAGCAACCACAGAGTAATTTGGCAGTTTCTATGTTGTTTCCTTAATTTTTTGTCAGTATGCCGCTTTGATTTTCTGAAGAATAATGAGATATTTAGTAGAATGATTCTTTTAAGAGAAAAATTGTATAATAGAAAGGTATTAAGAGAGATACAAAAAAAAAAAAGCGGAAGTTTATTCAAGATATATTTATTTTTACTATTATACTTCTACGTGCCTGATGGCCGAGTGACTAGCGCTCTGGCGCTGGGTACAACAGGGTTCAAGTCCCAGCTGTGCCATTGATGTTTGTAGTGGTTCGGAATCGACTTTAAACAGTAGGATCGGGTCTAATATATCTGTAGAAAGATGGGCGTAGGGCTGATAATTCTATCTCGTAAAAAGACAGCGTCTGTTTCGAAATCTGCCAACAGGCAGACGACCTTGGCCTATTATGGAGCTGTTGCGCCAATGCAGAAGAAATTAATTTTACATAAAATTAAATGTATATGATATTGTATATTAAATTATTACTTATTTGCTTTGCAAATTTAAATATTTCTTAAGGAAGAAAACGATCATGAATTTACAAACATTATAAGCTGATGTTATTTTTCTTCTTCTTCATTCGAGCAACCGCCTCATGGCGGGCCAAGACATCTCCTGTTGACAGATTTTGAAAAAGGAGATGTTGCCTTTTTTCGAAGTAGGGTTGTCAGCCCTATATCCAACACTCTACAGTCATATTAGGCCGTTATCTACGGTTTAAAGGGATTCCGAACCACTACAAATAGCCATTGCATCGCTGGGATTCGAACCCTGTGGCACTCCATCGCCAGATGGCTCTTGGCCATCGCGTCCCCTTTTGTTATTTTTACTTTTATTAATATTTTGAAAGTTATTTCTATTCCAATTAATTACCTGTTAAGTCAAATATAAAAATCACAATTCAGACATTTAGAATTAGTTTTAATTCGTCAATAAGTTCAAGACGGTTTACTCAAAAGAAATTTAGTTTGAAAATAACCTGCAAAATAGTAAGAAACACTTTAACATAATTAATATGAGTATATCCGAAAAAAGTTATTTTGTACGGTAACTAATTGTAATTTTTGCACTTACAGTATTTTCATTTTTTATTAAATAACACAAATTTAATTTTTCAAAAGGGAAATTTACAAAGAATATAACTAATTTATAAAAATAGAACTTATAATCGACTTTATTGGGAAACTAATTATTTGGGTTATATATAATTCATCATCACCATTGGCGTAACAGCTCATTGGGGGCCACTGCCGAGGCCGTCTACCTACTCTAAACAAGAGACGAGAGATGTTTTTTTTTCTTTTATGGGGTAGGGATGTCAACTCTACGCCAAACATTCAACAGTCATATGAGACCGGGACCTACGGCTTAAAGTGGATTCCGAACTACATTTATATATAACTACTAAACCTATATTTAGAAATAAATTTGTATTTCAAGTAAAAGAATTCACTCGTATATTATTTAAATATATAAATAAATGCTATTAATAAAAATTTGATTAAGATTTGCCAGAAGGTAAACCAGAATTATCAAACACACAACCCAGCACTGATGTGTATGCGGCTTAGCATAAAATTGTAAACAATTTAGATTTTTTAATAGCACAACAATTTTTTTAAAACAATTTTTTTAGTTTTTTAATTTTCTTAAAAACTTAGAGTTGTGAAATTACTAAATATGTTTTTAATTACATAAGTACATATAATAATCATATTAATGGAGTTTTTATTTTAATTAAACCCCGAATTAAATATCGCATTTTTAGTTTTATAAACATTTCTTATTTCAGTAATTAAAATTTCTGTAGTTGATCATTGATTTACAAATCATGCTACAAAGCATTCGCTTATTATTTGACAAGGTGGATTTCATTGGTGCATTTTTACTCTTGACAATTTTAGCTTAATTAGTTTTATTTCCATTTGTATCTTAATAAATTTTTTTCTTCAAATAGGCCTTGAATGTAATTTTTTTTAAAAGGCTTAAAAATTGGAGAACATTTCCTTAAAATATATTAGATCCAAAGTACCCCACCCTTCCCAAATCATTGTATCCAAATAATAATAATTATTTTATAAAGATTGAAATTATTGTAATTAATTTAATGCTTTAAGATAAAATTTCATTTTTTGGTTATAGAAAGCAATAATAATAAATAATTAGAACATTTTTTGTTACATTTCATTTAAAATTTGAACGATAAATATTTTGAGGAAAAAACGACACACTTTACATGCTAGTAAATATATTAATTGTTATACTATAAAATCAGTTTTCTTGACAATACTAAAAACAAAAATGTCCTTCTAATAACATTCTATTAATATAAATTATCGACAAAGAGCATATTTTAAAACTACCGCAATTTCTGACCAAGTATCAGATCCAAAGTATTGTATCATCTTTAAATCCTTGTATCTTATTAATAATATATTTATCTTATAAAGATAGAAATTATTGTAATTGATTCAAAATCTTAAGATAAAATTGCATTTTTTTCGGTAATAATAAGTAATTATTAAGAAGTATTTATTATAAGAAGTATTTATTAATTATAAGAATAGTAATGCATAGTTAGAAAATTTTCTGTTACATTTCATTTTTTTTTTTTCGGTAATAAGAAGCAATAATACCTTCATTAATTATAAGAATAATAATACAAAATTTGAAAGTTTCTGCTACATTTAATTTAAAATTGAGTGATAAATATTTCGAGAAAAAAAAAAAAACAATACACTTTATATGTCAGCAAATATAATAATTGGCATATCCGTTTCCATGACAATACTTAATAAAGAGAAAAATTACTACCAATTTAACACTATCTTATTAATAGAAATTATGGAAAGGCAGCATATTTTAACCCAATTTTTAAATGAGTTGTTCAGCAATCACTTCTGCCCACCTTAATGTCACCAGACAACATATTTATACCAATTAATATATTTACTGACATGTAAATGTAAAGTGACGTGTAAAGTGTATCGGTCAATTCCATTTTGGGCCTCAAACGCGTCAAATCTCGTTTGATACCGAAAAACACTGATTGCGCCACCTCACTCTGCATTGATTCTTCGTGACCTTTTCGGCAAAAATGAAACCCATATCGTTAAACAACCCCCCGTATTCACACCGTGCGAATTCTGTCTATTCCCAAACTCAAAAAACCATTCCGGGGGCACCGTTTGATTGAAGAGATTTGAATCGCCTTGCGCTTTCAAGGCCATCCCTGCCGATGACTTTTTAACATGCATTGAGGATTGGGAAAAAGGTTGCCTTAAGTGCATTGCGTCCGGAGGGGCTGACTTTGTAGGCGATGAAATAAATTTGGAAGAATAAATAAAGAGTCTTTGAAAAAAAAATAATTGGTCTTAAATTTTTGGGCACAGTAGTATTTTTCGCGATTTGTTGTACTTGCTGAAGTTGAAAGCCTAACATTTCAATTATTTTAAATAGAATTTTTATTTTTTATTTTGTACTTTATAACTATTCCATAAAATGAAATTAATGTAGGGTTGAAAATAATATAAATTTGAATATTTAAAAGTAATATGCTTAAAAGTAATATGCTTAAGTAATTATGCTTTTATTATTTATTTTTTGCTTTCTTTTGTAATGCTATATAATTCCAATCAAAGCAACCTTAATAATTCTTTCAGTTTTAAATTCGTTCTTATTTAATATCTTATCAATTTTTAAATCGGTACCAAAACAAATATTAATATGTAAATTATTTTCTGATGGAAAAAATGTGGTTAAATTGAATAAATAGATTTTTGAATTAATTTGTCCTTAAACATTTTTTTATATTTTTTAAAAATATATATCCCTTAGGCTAGTAAAATTCCGTTTTCAAGAACAACAAAATTTCAATTTACCTTTTGAAATTCATTATTGTTCAGAAAATAAACGAAAGATTTCAATTTATCGAAGCAACTCATTTGAATTTTTGAAAAATAAAGCATATTTAAATTAGTTCTTTTCACTAGAAAATTTATAATAATATTTCTTTTTTTTTTTTTAAAGAATAGCATTCAATTCATATTCCTTGGAATACAGCACAAAACTGAAAGATCAGATATTAAAATAAAGTCTTTTCGTCGAAGGGAATGATATTTATTATTAAAATATACAAGTCAATGGAAATATTACTGTTCTAAATATAAATCTATTTCGCTTACTTAATGAAGGGGTCTTCCATCCCTTTTCTGAGAACCTAACAAACGATATTAAATTGAAGTCGTCAATCCAAAAAAAAAAAAAGAGTTATTTATTATCAAAAATATACCAGTATTTCAAAGTAAAATTTCTGCAGACGAATTCTGCACCAACTGCAATATTCAATCGCATTTTTTTTATGTTTTAAATATGTAAATTCTTTCGAGAAATGAGGGAAAAAAATTCCCTTAAAGATTTTCTTAAAGAGGATCTGCATAAGTTATCCGATTCAATAATTCGGTATGCCCTGCATATTCAATGAGGTCCAGAATTGACAAATTGATCAAGCATTCCGCCCTCTCTGTCATTGGCTGCTTTACAACGCACCATGCTAAATGTTCACCAACGTATAATTAATCAGTAAGATGGTGTCTGGTGACATTAAGGTGGGCAGAAGTGATTGTTGAGCAACTCATTTTAAAATAGCCTTAAATATGCTGTTTCTCGATAATTTGTGTTAACAGAATTTTATTAGTAGGAAAATTAGAAGGAAAATTTTATTAGCGTTACTCCTTAATTTTAAATTAATTACAATAATGATGATCTTTTTTGAAATAAATGTTATTAATTAGATAACAAGGATGTGGTAATTTTGTTCTGGTACTTGGTCTGAGATTGGGATACTTTTTAAAATATGTTGTTTCTCAATAATTTGTATTAATAGAATGTTTTTCGAAGGAAAATTGGAAAGAATTTATTATTATTATTATTATTATTTTTAAGTATTTTCATGAAAATTGATTTTATGCCAATTAATATATTTACTGACATGTAAAAAGTATAAAGTGACGTATAAGGTGTAACGACCTATTCCATTTTTGGCCTCAAACGCATCAAATCTCGATTGGTACCGAAAACACTAAATGCCAGCTCACACTGCATTGATTTCTCGTGACTTTCTAGCCAAAATGAAACCCATATCATTGCACAGCCACCGTATTCACACGGTGCGACTTCTGGCTATTCCCTAAACTCAAAATATCATTCCGGGGACACCGTTTTGAGTTAATTGAAGAGATTCAACTTGAATCGCCTCGCGCTTTGAAGGCAATCCCTGACGATGACTTATTAGCATGCATTTAGGATTGATTAAAAAGATGGCATAAGTGCATTGTATCCGGAGGGACTATTTTGAAGACGATGAAATATATTTGAAAGAATATATCAAAAGTTTTTGAAAAATAATAATTATTCTTACTTTTGGGAACAGTAGTATCTTTCACGATTTGTTGTACTTGCTGAATTTGAAAGTCTGAAATTTCAGATAATAACTTTATTTTTTGTTTTGTGCCTTAATAAATATTCAATAAAATGGAATAAATGTAGAATTGAATAAGCAATATAAATTTGAATATTTAAAAGTAGATCATTATGCTGCAGGTATTTATTATTTGCTCCTTTTTTAATGCTATATAACTCCAATCAAAGCAACCGTAATAATTCTTTTTTTAAAATTATTTTTTTTTTTTATTTAATGTCTTATCCATTTTAAAAAAAAGGTACCAAAACATGTTTCAATATCTAAATGGATTTCAGATGTAAAAAAAAATGTAGTTAAATTGAATAAATAGATTTTTAAAATTAATTTGTCCTTAAACATTTTAATCCCTCGACATGAAATATTTAGGCTTCAGAACAAATGTTATTGGTAGTTCCTTCCAATAACAATCTATTAATACAAATGATCGGAAAACAACATATTTTAAAAGTACTGCAATCAGCAATACAT